>KN823531.1:0-14023 GCA_000827465.1 Tulasnella calospora MUT 4182
ACAGGGGAGCCTATGAGGAGGAGATACGTACGCATCCTCCCACAGCTTTCGGTGAGATTCACCAGTCGCTCCTCGAGAGTAACTGTCGTTGTCATCAGCCTCCCAGTCGTCGGGGACTGGATCATTGGATGCAGCTGGTCGAGGCTGGTGAACGGAAGAAGTTAGTTCGGTCAACCTTCACCATAAGTGGGAATACACGAACCGCAGCTTGAGTATCCCAGTCATCTCCTCCAGTGGAGGGTGGGTTCCACTGCGACATCGGATATGGATTGGGTGAAAGTGGCTGGTTGGTGAGCGCGATGTCAGGTCGTCTACGTTTGTCGAGGGACATCAAAGGCTCTGAAAGCCGCTTATCTCCGTAAAATAGGGGCATGCTTATGCACGCAAATTTTATACCAGACCTACGATGCGTCTTCAATACTCTCCTCGGCTATACTGCAGGAACCTACGATCTAGACTTAGGCTTTAAAGTCTTTACGAAGTTTATGGGAAGATCCAGGCCGCATATCAAATCCCAATAACGCGTCCTGCCACCAATCATGCCCGACCCACTATTCAAGAAGGTTTCCGGCCACAAGCGGAAAAGAGTATCTCAACCTACTGTATCAAACCCTAAGCCTCGCAAAGTGTCGAGGAAAAATGCGAACAACACCCCACTGGGCTCTCGGAAACGGCGCGGCTCGGACGAAGAAGATATTGACGAGCGCGACGAGGCGGTTGGGGCATTCGACAATGTGGACTTGGATGGCCCCTTGCCTGACATGAATGAGAGCGGGGACGAATACGATGACGAAACTCCGGCGCAGAAGCGTTTGCGACTGGCAAAGCTCTACCTGAACAACGTGAAGAAGAGCGTGGCTGGAGGTGGGGAAGGAGAGGATGACGACGGAGAGGTTGTTGGATGGGACGCGGAAGATCTAGACAGGGAAATCTTGGAGTCAAGACTGCAAAAAGATGTACTCGAACATTCAGGGAAGGTGCACGTCTATGTCGCGGACTCGGTACGCTCATTTTGCCTTCTTCCGTCGGTTGCGTCTGATCTTTTGCTCCTCTACAGGTCGGGTCTAACGTAGCAAATGCCCCATCTACTCGCTTGCGTGGCCACAAAATGCCTGTCACAGCTGCTGCCATGTCAGAGGACGGGCGCATACTGTTCTCAGCCAGTAAAGACGGCAATATAATCAAATGGGACCTCATTACTGGTAAACGGATATACACGCACTTTAGAAAGAAGCGCCCACCGCCAGATGCGAAGGGCAAAGGAAAGGAGCCTGTAGTCATTGAGGGTCATACGGACGAGGTACTCGCGTTGGCTATGAGCTCGGATGGGAAGTACTTGGCTAGTGGCGGGAAGGATAGGAAGGTTGTGATATGGGATGCTCAGCAGTTCAAGTGGCTTAAGAGCTTTGCCGGGCACAAAGATCTCATTTCGGTCAGTTCTGTTGTCCCACTTATATCGGGTTCTTACTAACCCTTGATGTGAGCAGGCCTTGGTTTTCCGCAAAAGGACCCATCAACTCTTTAGCGCGTCTTACGACCGCACAATCAAGATATTTGACCTTTCGCCGCAGGTCATGGGATATGTCGAGACGCTCTTCGGGCACCAAGACGTCATCACCTCTGTAGACTCTCTGCGATCAGAAACGGCTCTCACTTGCGGTGCGCGGGACAAGTCCGTCAGGTTTTGGAAGGTCGTAGAGGAAAATCAGTTGGTGTTCCGTGGAGGAGGAAGAAGTGCGCTCCGGGATGTGTTGGAAGGTATACCAGTGGATGATGAGGAGGCAGAGAAGAGGCGAGAAGCAGAGAAGGCAAAGAAGGGAACAAACGACTATCATGAAGGAAGCATTGACTGTGTTGCTTTCATTGACGAGTCAACCTTCTTGAGTGGCGGTGACAGCGGGTGAGTTGTCTGCTATGAGTCTCCAACGCGCAAGCTAAACACACCGCCCTTCACAGAGCTATTCGCTTATGGTCCAACAACAAGAAAAAGGCAGTCTACACGCATGGCCTCGCCCACGGCTTACACAAAGTTCACTCCGAAACAGAGGGTATCGTGACGTCACCGCGATGGATCACTGCACTCGCCGTCCTACGATATTCGAACGTCTTCGCTTCGGGTTCATGGGAGGGCATGATTCGACTATGGAAACTCAATGACCAAAACCGTTCCTTCTCCCCACTTGCGACCATTCCTGCACCGGGGGTCATCAATTCCCTCCAAATGATCTCTCCACCCACCGGAACGTTGGACGAGGCTCGTTGGGTATCCCAGTCCCCAAAGCTATCAGCGGAGCCGGAAGACCAAGATTTAGACTCGGACGACTCGATACCAGTTCCACATCCGGGAGTGATATTAGGGAAACTCGCCAAGCACACATCGCGGCGGCATTGTGTCATGATAGCTGGAATCGGCCAGGAGCCTAGGCTCGGCCGGTGGCTCAGAATCGCGGGAGAGGGAACAGGAAGTCGGAACGGAGTCTTGGTAGTGGCTGTACCGCAGAACGAGAGTGGTGCCCCTTGAAATGAATAGCGCCCTGGGGTTGACATGGTGAACAACGCAGTCTCGATCTATCGACTCGGGTGTTTCTGGACGAAGTAGAACCAAACTCATAAAGCGATTAATACCAGAAAGTAATATCTGAGCGGCCGGAGCTACGCAGTATACTATTGATGTGGTCCTCCACAACAATTGCCGCTATCTACTCGCCCTGCCCTTATCAAATAGCAGCGTCTCAGGCCTTGCGACGTCTTATCCATTTCGTTGCAACATTTTTGAGAAAACACTGTCGTGTTGACCGTCGCATATTTAGGACACTTATTATCTAATACCGTTGGCGGAATAACTGGAAGGTTGGACAAGCAGTAATGGCGTGCGCGATGGACCAGTCCAACGAGAAATACGACTTCGCTTATTTCGCCAACGGTACTAGGACCTACGCATCATGAGACCCCGCGGAATGCAGGTCCATGGTATAGGAGTCTGAAAGTCGGTAGTACCTTTTACTGCCACACAAGAGCTCTTCCACCACGCTCCCGACCGCACGATCTACTACAAAATTAGCTGCAAAATGGAACGATATCTTTAGAAATTCCAAAAGATAGCTTCGTATTGATATATCACCAGCTAGGGGAGGGGACCTTTGGAACAGTCCGGCTTGCGACGCTTAAGCCTGGCGTTGGCGGGTCGGAGGCGCCCGTTGAAGCGATTGCTAGAAAACTACGAGTGGACAAGGAAGAGACGGAATCAACAGCTGTTGCATCTGTAGGTCTATCCACTTGTTGTCGTTCACCAGTTAACAAGCTCTCAAATCCTATAACGTTGTATGTGAAAGTGGCTCGGTCGCCAAACGCGCGTTTGGTCATCTTGCAGTCATGAAAACATTCTCAAGTTCATCGGATGCTGTGCTGTGGAAGATTCCACCTTTGTATACCTCTTTTCGCCCTATATGTGCAACGGAAACGCCGAAATGTACTTAAAATTAAGGAATCCAACAATGGAAGAGCGCTTTTTACTGGTCGGTACTCTCATCTGCGGACTTGGTTACTTCCAACTCCTGACCGCTTTTTTCTTAATTGAGGGCCGTACGTCATGTTCCCGCCTCATCCAAAATGACTCCAATCTCCTTTTCCCCCCGCATTACAACGTGGAAGCGCCTTTCCAAAGGAAACCATGACGTTAGGCATGTGTTGTCTTACAGGTCTGTACCCGAAACCTCAAGGTGGCTTGTGATTGACGATTTGCAACCGGCTCGCTTTGCGATAACAAGCTGGTGACCAGTGACCTTCCGTATTCGTATCTTCTTAACGAAGATCAAATCAAAGCGGCCATGTCTTCACGTAGACGGGACTGCCTAACACCGGAGCGGCGTTGCACAAACTCGACGACATACCTGATGTTTTGATGAGGCACCCTCGGAGATGTGGAGATTTCGCCTTCTTCCAAAGGCCTACCGCTGGGGAATGCATGTATACAATTAACTCGATGCTCAATACAGATTTCGATGGTAAGCAGATGGAAGAATGGTCCATATCTAGCCCAGTCTCAGGGACACGACCCTGACACCTGCCGACCAAGTCCCCGGTGGAACCGGAGGACGAGGACGAGGATATCCTGACGACGATATTGGCCGTTTCATTACCAGCGTATCTCCGCATCCAATAAAAGTGAACGGACGATTTGGGGATGTATTCAGGGGCAATCATATGACAAAGGGCGAGGTAGCTCTGAAGCGACTTAGAATTGGGAGTGTGGGCATCGATGAAGAGGTCATTCGGGTACGTTTTCTCGGACTATGACTTTCCTTTCGGTAAGTTCATACTATACAAGAGGTTTGAGAAGGAAGCGGAGACGTGGCGCCGTTTGAAGCATCCCCATGTACTGGAGTTTCTTGGCACGTACAAACCCGAGGGCCATATTTACTTTGTCAGTCCGTTTGCAAAAAGCGGAACCTTGCTAGAGTATATCATTAAAGGTCTGGATATTAATCGTGTACGACTCGTGAGTCGATAAGCCCGTAGAGAACTGGAACCAACGACACACTAAGACCTCCCGGGTTCACATCTTTCAGTTGTGCGAGACGTCAGATGCCATCGACTACCTTCACCGCGAAAACTTTGTTCACGGGGACATTAAAGCGAGCAATCTTTTTATCAGTGGTGATGGTCACGTCTTACTTTGCGACTTCGGGCTGGCAAAGCCCACATATGCTCAAACTTCCACGGCCTTGCAAGGTGAACGTTGGAACCCTTCGATGGCAAAGCCCGGAGTTATGGGACGACAAGCCCAGGACCTTCGCATCCGATGTATATGCATTTTCTATGACTATCGTCGAGGTAATATAACTCTGACCCTTTAACAGTATTTATTGCCTTCTGACCAAGCTCGCTAGGTTCTCACCGGCCTTCCACCTTTCTCTCACCTGGAAAAAGAAGTGACCGTCATACTGGCTGTGTATCACAGGGACGAAAGACCCGTTCAGAGTCTTCTGGAGTCCAACGGGGTATCATACAAGAATGCTTGGGAGGTTGCTGAAGCCTGCTGGCCGACGATGGCTGGAGCCAGGATATCAATGTCGAAGGCATTCGCCTTTTAAAAGCCGATCCTTCTCTCGCATGAATGGTGAAGGCGACCGCTGTACGTTTGGACGGGGAATCGAATCCAGACTTGTACTTCTCGCATATACTGTACTTCATTTCTACCCCTTTTGCCTCCTATCCACTGATGCTACGCGACAACTTAAACTGAAATTTCCGAGCAAGGAGGCAAGTACAACGAGTGGCGGCGGTCGATATATTACGACTGCATATTGAGCTGACGATCTCGTCCGGAGCCGGGTGAGTGACAGATCTAGACAAAAACGTCCCAAAGCTAGATCTTGCTGCGGTTGTAGTAAGATGGAATACGACACGAATACATATCAAAGACAGAAAAAAGTTGCTCCATGTTTTGCCCATCTGCGATATCTGTTCAGCCGTTTGAATGAGGGGTTGCTTTATGTAAGCACGTTTAAAACACGGGACATCATTTCACACACTTTCCAGGAATGTTCGGGTCCCGACCATGGCCTCGCTCCTTTTGTGCAAGTATGCCGAGATGATTCAGCGTGGCTTGGGGCACGAGGGGGTGCGGCCCAACCAAGCCACAATACACTCTCACGTCACACAATCCTTTCCGCCTCAGCAGTTCCCTCCACCACTCAAAGACACATAATGGATCAGCAGGCAGGCCCAGCTAGAAGTAATCCGCAAAACCAAAACAACTACGCGACCAATCTTCGTCGGAAGTTTGGCGAAATCGGCAATTTCTGGAACCGCTACGATCAATTGGCTGATGGTCATGACCAGCGGTTGATAAAGAATTTGAACGACAACCTCGACGTGCTACTTATATTTGTAAGTGACTCGTTTACAAGAAGAACGCTTCTGGTTGCTTATCGTCCTCGCAATCATCCTTACACGAGCTCAGGCGGGGTTGTTCTCCGCTGTCAATACCAGCTTCCTACAGATGACGACCCCGTCGCTCTCTCCAGACCCCTCAGCCGAGACGAACTACCTCCTCCGCCTACTCATCACAAAACTTGACAACACTACATTTCCCTCTGCGCCAGAACCGCCTTCTCAGAGCAAGGTTCTCATCTCCGTCAGGACCAACTGCTTACTCTATTCCAGCCTATGCTGCAGCATTCTGGCAGCAGTAGGAGCTATGTTGGCAAAGGAGTGGCTCCAAAGCTTCGAGAGGGATGGGCAAGCTGGTCCTCTCCAGGATCAAGTACTTCGCCGGCAGCACAAGTTCAATGGCGTGCGGCAATGGCAGCTCGAGCCGATGACCCGCCTTCTCCCCACTCTCCTACTGATTTCTGTCGTCCTTTTTTTCTTCGGACTGATTGAATTTCTCATTCCACTCGATGATTCCACTGCAGGAGTCGTCATAGTATTTGCAATTGTGGGAGGCATATTCTATATCCTCACGACGTCTGCGGCTGCTCTTTGGGACGCTTGTCCATACCAGACTTCAGTATCCAAAGCGAGCAAGTACGTGTTCGAAGCGATCGTATTCCCTTCCATCAGGCGCTTAGGCCTATGGTTGATGCGATGTTTCGGTTCACCTGAGTCGGTGACACTGGCAGGGTTGGCTGCTTTCAAAACGGATAGCCGTGTTGACCGCAATGCAGAGATCCTCAGCGCGCAAGCAGCGTGTTGGTTGCTCGAAACAACTTCGAGTCCGGCGGATCAGCAGATGGCAATTCAAAACCTCATCAGCCTCACTCCCGGCGTTTGCAGTTTCCTAATCCATGACTGGGATACATACCAGCGAATGCTCTCACTCACCGTTCATTTCATTCGAACGTGGCAGGACAAGCCCAGTGACGAGACGATCCTCACAGCACAGCAATTCAGCGCCGCTCTCCTGCACCTTTGTGTGGGCTATCCAAGGCACTCCACAAAATGGAACATGGTGAGGGAAAACTTGTCTGTTCAGATAGGGAACAGGGCGGAAAATTATTATGGGGAGCGCCTATCCGGTTGCCTAGACCTCTGCCTCTCCAATTCAGAGGCGACATTTCCGACCAGTCCCGCATCCATATTCCCATATAACGACTACTCTATGAAGGTGGTTACGCTGTCAATGATCGTCCTCGGAGATATACCGTTCTGGTCGCTTGACCGAGAGCACGCTTGGTCCGCATTGTGGCACGTGTTTGGAGACAAATACGATGATACTATCCTCGCATTGGTAGTCCTTGTTATTTCGAAGGAGTTTCCGGCCGCAAATTTTAAGTCGGAGGATGTCCGTACTTCCATTCAACGCGCCTGTTCGGGGTGGGTCTTTACAAGCTGTCATTCGATATCTTAGTTGACACTGATTCTATTTAAAACAGGAATGATCTTGTTACCATCCTGCACGAGGGAGTTCGTTGCGGTCCCGTCGCTCTTTCGAAAGATAAGAGTCCATCGTACATCCATGTCCTCCCCATTTTCATTGAGATTCTACGGCGTCTTGGAGAACTACCAGCTACGAAAGCCCTTACTGGGCCCCAGTCCGAAGCCTTGTTGCCTGACGTCGCACGCCTAATCTTGGCGGTGGATGGAGTATATGACATCGCCCATTCATCGGGAGCATCAAAATCACTAGGCGAGTTCATGGCGGGCGCTCTGCGCTTGCTTCGAGTATGCAACCCACCGGTCAAGGGACAAGAATTCACGCCTCTCCTATTCAACGGTACTCTCGTTGCCTTCATTAGGTACAACCAGTCTAGCTCTTCCATCTCGGCCACGGCAATGCAGACGCTCGATTGGCTCAACCTTTGTTTGAGCGAGTCCGACTTCGTAGTGGGTCGCACAATTTCATATATAATGCGGGGCTTGAAGGCAGTCGAGTCAAGAGAAGAGATGCTTCAGCTGCTCTTCACCTATACGTCAAAGTGGTTTGAGGGTGTCGGAAAAGACCAGTTCAACAAGTGGGTGTCAAAGGGCCTGTTTGCGCAACTGCTGGAAGCTTTGTCAATTGGGACCAGCACAGGATCAATGAACTTGATGGTGCCCTTGACTTTGAGGCACGCTGTCAATCGGGCAAAATCGATACCCTCGGAGCTTAAGGAGTCGGAGGAGATCGTAAGCGTTGGGATCAGCGTTGTCAACTCCGTGGACAGGACCACAGGGACCGTGGGGCAGGCATATTCACTTCTCACATTCGAAGTAGTCTTGTCCATATGTGAAACCATTTCAGGGGAGAAAAGGGCAAAGCAGATGTCAGAGGGGATGGCCCAGGCTACGAAGCGTATCCTGCTGGAAATAGAGGAGCTATTTGGTGATCAGCCCAAGACCACACTGACGGCTGCGTTAAGGGCCAAAATCGGAATCATGGTTTGTTCCGAGCCCTTCAATCTCTCTCCCGCAGTGCTTCAGCGATTCTTGTCGGAGTTGACGGCCAAGGAGCCAGATATATGCGCTCGAGAGGATCTCGATACGATCGTCAATCGCCTCCATGACCGACTTTTTGATGGCGTGACACCCAAAGCACAAATCTAACGAACCTATCCAATATGGACTTCAGGAAAGGAGGTGCGATATTCTAGCCAAGTCCGTTTATGGAAGATAGTATAGTAACGTTACAACATGATTGTTCTTAGGCAGATCCAAGTCCCGCGATCCACTTGTAATGCCACTGCCACGAATGGGGTTCTTCCCTGACCAGTTTAATCAGTCTATCTTTCGAGAACGGGAGAGTCTTCTCGTCACCTTCTTACAGAGCTTTCACAACATAGCCTCTGTACAAAAGATTAGCTTTTAGAAATGATGGCGCATGTACCAGGACCTCCCGCTTATAGTACTGTTTTTCAAGCGAGTGGCTTGACCTTCGAGGTTGTTTGTTCACGCCTGAGGCGCGGTGGAGGATCAGCATACCGTCTCGAAGGGTCGGTGAAGGAGGAAGCGCGAAGATAGCCCGAAGAGTCGTATCACCGTGTTAGAGAGTGGAGGAATCAAGAGTGATGGGGAACAAGGACTGGCGCGGCGATCTTTCATAAATACAGAGGAGCGACAGACAAAACGCACTCGGAAACCAGAGCCGCATCCTCGGACTCTTTTTCCTTCTCCTTTCCACCAACTCTATTAATAAACGAAGAATTATCAAAAGCCGGAAAATGGGTGCTGAGGGCTGTGCGGTCATACGCCTTCCAAGGACTGTGTTGCCACTCAAGCGTAAGCTTCCAAACAGATCAATGACGGACTCAACAAGAGTCCCGTCGTCTAGCAGCTCAAGCGCTTTCCCGTATATCGAGCTCTTCGAAGGACCCGTAGAGGCGAGCTTGCCAAAGTCACTCCTTGTTCCAACTGCCATTGTGTTGGTTGCGGCCGAGTTCGCGTTTGAGGTTGAGGCAGTTTTGGTTGAGTGCTGAAGGCTTGGGGTCAGGTACGAAGCAGCCGAATCAACTTCCGGAGAGGTTTGCGTCGAGTTCAAGCGACCAGGGGAAGACCGCGTTCAGGGGAGTCCGGTTGTTTGTTGGGGTTGGGTTGAGAGAGGTGAGAGGGTGGTACGTGCTCCGGCAAATGCAGCTCGCATGCCAGGTCCCCGCGGGAAGTTCTTGAAAGAAATTTTGATGCTAGTAATTTAAAGCGTTATCGATGCGTTTCTGATGTTTGAGGCTTGGCGAATTCCGGCGTTTCGTTTACTGGTGGTCGTTCGAGCGGTGGCCACGTGATGGTGTTGGACAAGAAACTCTCCGCGTTCGCACGTTACGGCCTGCTCACCCTCTGGTCTTGAGTTTCACGGAAATTCGCGGGGACTAACCTGGCCATTTCTTAGTTTTCGAACTGTGTGACGGACGCCTTCTTTTGGATCTGATAAAAGCTTATATGTCGGATTTTTTCAATCAGAACAGGCCTCTCCCATCCTGGGTCGAGTACCTATGCCGACTTTGTCTATAGAACACATATTTGGTCCATAACACATAAAATACAGGGGTTTGGGACGTTTGGGGGCTGGGTTATAGGTAGGTAGGTACAAAAGTGACGAGGTCGCGTCGAAAACGAGCTCTCCAAGCCGGGACGACCGTGGAAGACTTCGGTTTCGACGTTGCAGTTCGCCGCTTCACCTCGCTCACCTCACCCCTGCATTTCGTATAAACCAAGCATAAAATGACATGTATTTAACCTTAATATAGTGTATACGACTACTAGAGCTAAAATTCTCGACCCAGACCTTGGCGGGAGGCTGTCGCCGGAGCGTCAGGGCCCTCGAACCCCACCCGCAGATTTTGGAACTCTACAAGAGTCCACTCGAAACATTGAATTGCCACGGATAATGTATAAACTTCTGCTATCATTAGTCCTATCAATGAGCTACATACCACATAGATGAATAAGGACGTCCCGCGCGGCCCGTCTTAGTGCTGGGTGCTCGTCTGTCCCCGCTCCGTTGCACGGTATAATTCAACGCTGGCCCTGTCCTCTGAGGAGGGTTAATTCATGCTGTGGGAGACCTCGGGGTGCTTTAAAACTTAAACTGCTGAAGCAATTCAGTCTATAGCGCGGAGTGTGGAGAATTGTCATCAAGCTAAATCCATGCATAAACCTCACATCTACGGCGGGCGCGCACACGGTGTTGTTAGTTGAGTAAATTTGTACGTGTTTGCTCTTTCCCCTTTAAGTAGTTTGTTTGTTTTTGCCCTGCATGTCCTCTTTCTTCATCATCCATGAACTAAGAGATACGCAGGTAAGCATTGTATTCACTATATAGTTAGACTCTATATACGATGATCCATGAACTAAGAGATACGCAGTCGTCATTTCACAACACACGGGGATTCAGCGATTTTGACCCTACATTGAAGAGAGATGGACTATAAACAGGGGAGCACTGCAAGACGTGCCACGCCATATTTATATATTGTGCGCTTCGACCTGCCTCTTGGAGAGTTCCAACGCCCGCAGGGGTGGGATTCGAGGACCCTGACAGTCCGGCGACAGCCTTCCGCCAAGGTCTGGGTCTGGGATTTTAGCTCTAGTAGTTGTATACACTATATTAAAGCTACATACATGTCATTTTATGCTTAGTTTATGTGAAATGTAGGGATGAGGTGAGCGAAGTGAAGTGTCAGACCTCGACGTCGGTCAGAGGACTGGTACTGAGACTAGAGACTTGGGGTGCTGAGGGTGCAGGTCGTTACTGAATGGTAAACAGAGAGAGATCCCTAGGCGAACATATTCACGCTAGGACGAGGGCTGGGGAAGGTACTTTGACTGGTAGTATACAAGAGGCAAAGTGAGGAACAACCCTCCTCACCTAGGCTAGTATTTATATACACGAGAGACGTAGAGAGAAAGGACCGGAAGGTGGCGGAATACAAAGGAATGTTCTACAACCCATGACCATAGCTTACTGAGAAACATGCGAATACCGCACGGCGCTGACTGATGCGCTGACGAATGCGCTGACGCGTCCATCACTTCAATGCCTCGTGTAGTATGGTGGGCGAAACCCGGATATAACTTAACTTATCTCCTTTCTCCGATCCGTCGGCGTCCTCGATAACATCACATCTCACCAGGGTCGTGACATGAAGTGGTGAACTGCAGAGTCGAAACCGAACTCTTCCACGGTTGTCCCGACCTCTAGCCCAGTCGAGAGTGAAAACGGACAGAAAGGGGAGCTTAACTCCGTTCGGCCTCAGTATACCAGCAGGCTGAACGACAGAGGGGAAGTGTGACAACGTGATGTGTTACAACCCTGACCTTGATAAGAGGTTATTAGCATGATATTTAGAGCTTATTATGATTTTTTGGCATGGTCAAACGGAGGTCAATGTGGAGGCTAATTCGGGTGGTTGGGGTCTTCAGACCACACTGTAAGCGAGGTGAAACATCTGCAGCTGTGAGGACAAAAGGAGGCCAATCCAGTTTTAAAGGGAGTTAGATTCACGTTTGATAGGAAGTCAATACGGGGTCAAACATAGACCAATACCCGGTGTAAGGACGCCAATAGGGGGTCCATACACAGAGTGACCACAAAGGGCAGACCGCATCCTTAGGGACCTGTCTCGAGCACCTTTTGTGACCGTTTGGCTCAGTGATCAGGAGTCGCTCAGAAAGTGCCCACTAGGTGCCCAGCCCTACTTTTGGTTCAAAAACGCGTCCGGGCACCCTTTGAGCTGGACCCAAAACATGCCCAATTCCCTCCCAAGGCACTCTCGACCGCGTCGCCGAGTTCATGAGAGTCAATCGTGTATATTTTGGGCAGTCCTTGAGCATGGTTGGGCATTGCTTGTCCCCACTTTCCGTCCAAAACATGCACCCTTTGAGCTGCACCCAGAACATGCTCAATACGCTACCAGGGCACTCCCGACTGCGTCGCTGAGTTTCTGGGAGTTAATCGTGCATGTTTTGGGCAGTTCTTAAGCAATGTTTGGGCGTTGCTTGTCCCCACTTTCCGTCCAAAACGCGGCCCGCACCCTTTGAGCTGCACCCAAAACGTGCTCAATATGCTCCTAAGGCACTCTTGACCGCGTCTCCGAGTTTTTGGGAGTGAATTGGGAATGTTTTTGGCAGTTATTAAGCAGGGTTTCGGCATTGCTTGTCCACACTTTGCGTCCAAAACACATCCTGGCACCTTTGAGCTGCACCCAGAACATGCCCAATATGCTCCCAAGGAACTCCCGACCGTGTCGCTGAGTGTTTGGGAGTGAGTTGGGCACGTTTTGGGCAGTCCTTGAATAGGGTTTGGGTATTGCTTGGAAAGTGCTCGTTAGGTGTTTGTCCTCACTTTTCGTCCAAAGCGTGTCCGAGCACCTCTGAGCTGCATCCAGAACATGCACAATATGCTCCTAATGGAGTAGAGAGTGTCTTGGGAGCCTATTGGGTATATCTTGGGTGTATCTCAAAGGCTACCCGGACGCGTTTGGACCGAAAGTGGGCGACCAGCATCTAACAAGTACTTTCCGAGCAATGGCCAAACCTTGCTCAAGAACTGCTCAAAGCAGGCCCAAAGTACTCCCGGAAACCCAGCGATGCAGTTGGGAGTGCCTTGGGAGCATATTGAGCACGTTTTGGTTGCAGCTCAAAGGGTGCCCGGACGCGTTTTGGACGGAAAGTGGGGACAAGCAACGCCCAAACATTGCTTAAGAACTGCCCAAAACATGCCCAATTCACTCCCAGAAACTCAGTGACGCAGTCGGGAATGTCATGGGAGCATGTTGAGCATGTTTTGGGTCCAGCTCAAAGGGAGCCTGAACGCGTTTTTGAACCGAAAGTGGAGCTGGGCACCTAACGGACAATTTCTGAGCGACTCTTGATCACTGAGCCAAAAGGTCACAAAAGGTGCTCGAGACGTGTCCCTAACGATGCGGTCTGCCCTTTGTGGTCACTCTGTGTATGGACCTCCTATTGGGCGTCCTTACACCGGGTATTGGTCTCTGTTTTACCCCGTATTGACTTCCTATCAAACGTGAATCTAACTCCCTTTAAAACTGGATTGGCCTCCTTTTGTCCTCACAGCTGCAGATGTTTCACCTCGCTTACAGTGTGGTCTGAAGACCCCCAACCACCCGAATTAGCCTCCACATTGACCTCCGTTTGACCATGCCAAAAAATCATAATAATCTCTAAATATCATGCTAATAACCTCTTATCAAGGTCAGGGTTGTAACACATCACGTTGTCACCCTTCCCCCCTGTCGTTTGGCCCGCTGGTATACCGAGGCCAAACGGAGTTAAGCTCGCCTTTCCGTCTGTTTTCACTCTCGACTGGGATAGAGGTGTCCCTGCACCTTGTGTGTATACTGTGCCGCTTCCGCGCCACGTGCACATTGCAGTTTCGCATCGCACTCTTCCATCTCCTACCTGCAGTCCCTCCCTCCACCACTTAATAACACATAATGGTTCAGCAAGCAGGCCCCGTTGGAAGTAATCTGCAAAACCAAAACAACTACGCAACCAATCTTCGTCGCAAGTTCGGCGAAATCGGCAATTTCTGGAATCGCTACGATAAATTGGCTGATGGTCATGACCAGCGGTTGATAAAGAATTT
>KN823535.1:0-13730 GCA_000827465.1 Tulasnella calospora MUT 4182
CCAATCTCTAAAAAAATAGGACCATAGGTCTTGCGTCTAATCCACATCCTTTGGGTGCTGTCTACCATGCGCGTTGCAAGTCCGTTCCGAGACTAGGTTCTCTCTTGGTGATGCTGAGCCTCCGACGGAGATGTTCGCCGAGTCTGTTGCGCGTTGGAGCGGGGACCTTTGAGCCAGGTGACGGGAACGTCCTCGAACAGGGTCACGTGTGATCAACGCGGATAGCGGAAAAAAAAGAACCACCACCAAACCCCCCCTCATGGACGATAGCTCTCAAGAATCAACTCCTCCCTGGCTTTCGGAAGACCTGCCGAAAGGGGACTGGCACGCGGACGTCGACTTTCTCGAACGGGCTTACGACGATCTGGAAATACTGGCAAAGATCCTGGACCCGGACCCCCTCTGGAACGACTTGACACCTGTCGTTGAAAAGCAATGCGATTGCAACTCTGTTGATGGTGGTGATCATACAGACTCTGAAGAGATGGAAGAGACTTATTGCCCAAGAAGATCAGCTTCTCAGCCCGACTTTAACAGGTGAGGCCGCGTCAGTTGTTAAAAACAACCCTGGTTGGAGCATGTTCCTCACGATGCCCGATCGCTCCGCGTGATATTCCCAGGACATTTCTCGTATTGGAGCGAGTGATTCCACGTCTAAAGTTTGCTGCACAAAAGCTTGACGGTGTGATCAACAAGTTTACCAAAAGGTGTGCGCTAAACATCCCGCCCATCCCGATTTACCCCAAGACTAAGCTGTAGTTAACGAACCCGCTAAAGGGCCCAGGAATCAAGAGAGAGATGGCAACGTAGAACGCAAGCAGAAGTGAACCAATACTGTATGTCGGGCTACTATGACCACCCTGTCTGCACAGCCTAAACCG
The DNA here is from genome assembly GCA_000827465.1 of Tulasnella calospora MUT 4182. Classification (NCBI taxonomy): domain Eukaryota; kingdom Fungi; phylum Basidiomycota; class Agaricomycetes; order Cantharellales; family Tulasnellaceae; genus Tulasnella; species Tulasnella calospora. The sequence continues at coordinate 882 of KN823535.1, forward strand.
TCCCTTGTTCTTGCTTTGCTAGCACAAACGACGTGCCATCTTGAACGCATGCCCTTGGAAGTCATTTCGTCAATTGCGTCCATGGCGTCACAGAAGGACAGACGTATCCCATTTACCTTGTCTCGCGTCAACTCCACGCTGCGCCGACTCGTCCTTTCAATGCCCCTCATTTGGACCAATCTGGACGCAGCAGACCCGATCGCCAACACAAAGCTCAGGATTCGGCGGTCTCAACTTGCTCGTTTGACATTGAACATGTGGATTCACCCTCATCTCACCGAAGAAGAAGGAAAAGCAAAGCTGTCAAGATTCATCAAGATTCTCGAGCCCGAACGGCACCGCGTGCAAAAGCTCATCATCGAACCGTTCTTCAAGATGTGGATGCTTCAATCGGTTCAATTTCTTCAACAAGGCGGGTTCGAATGCCTGGAGACGCTGCATATAGGTTGCGTGGAGGAGGACCCGAAAAATCGTCGATTGAAGGGGACGATACTGCCAGCCCAACGAGAACTCAGCATCAAAAACGTGTTTGTCGACTGCGGAGGCAGCTCGCCCCACGCAAACATTGCTCGGCTGAGCTTGGTCGAAGTCACTCTACCGCTCATCAGGCTCCAGTCCACCTTCCTCGCGATGCCTGCTCTGGAGATTCTCGTTCTTGACGAGATTCGTCTCGAGGAGCGGAGAGATACTTTTGGGGAGGCCGTTGTGCTCCCACAACTACGCTATCTTGTGATGAAAAAGTCCAACGCCGGCCTCATTTCGTCAATGATCGAAACTCCCGGTCTATTCTCATTTCAACTTGACAATCCCGTTGCGAATCGTCCATCCGACTCGGACCCGGACGGCGCCGAAATGGCAATCCTACCTGCCATAGCAAAACGGAACGGCCAACTACGTCGATTGCACGCGGTGGGATGTCTCATGACAGCACAAGCTTGGACCGAATCCTTCTACAACCTTCCTGAGCTAGAGTATCTCCGCATAAAGGGCTGTCATATCGAAGCGAACCATCTGGCAGGGTTGAGAGGACTGGAGACGGAGACAGCAGGGATAGAAAACGGTCATAGGTTGCAGCTTTCCGCGTGCCAACGACTGGTGGAGCTCGTCTTTGAGAACGAATTCTCGATCGACTCGGGGACGGTGAGGGACGTTGTGGAGCTCCGGTCAACGGACCCTGATATTGGAGATCCCAGCGGCATCAAGTGGATCACGTTTCGCGGTTGCGATGCGGACCTAATCCAAGACGAGGATATCCGAGCAATGGCCCAATTGACGAAGGGCATCGCATGCGACCTCATTGATGGGAAGGAAGCTTGGGCTGAGAACTCTGACGAGTCTTCCGCAGGATCTGAGCATGACTGGAATTTCTCTGATGAAGAGCTCGAGTCGGGCAGCGGAGAAGACGAGGAGTAGATACAAAATTAGCTTCTTAATCATCACGTCTTGACACTGGAAAGATGGCCACTCGTATGGTCCATTTCGAGCGAGAGATTAAGCCAACCGCATCGATCGCTACCATCGTTTCCTAAACGGAACCTAACGGAAAAGAAAAAAACAACCCCCCGAAGAAAGTCCTGGGCCAAAAACGGGCAAAAGGCCGGGGTGCAGGGCGACCCGATAACGCCTAGCCTCGTTTGTTTTGTTGTCGTCCGACTGTCGCGTTTGATTGCTCTCACGAAGCCGCTCGCAGAAATTATTACGTCTCCCATTCCCCATTACACGACCAAATGGACCCTCCTGCGTGGGTCACAGAAGATCTACCTGGGGAAAAGTGGCATGTCGATTCCGTTTCTCTCGAGCATCTCCACGGGCACCTTCGAGAACTATGTCGAATCATCATGCCCGATACCATTCTCGAATCCTTGGAAAAGGTCCTTGACGCTGCATGCGATTGTAGCTCGAGGGATGGGATCGATTCTGATGATGATGATGAGATGCAAGACACTAATTACTGTCCTCGTCGGTCCAACTTCAAATCCGATTCCAATAGGTGAAGTTTGATGATTACGGACACGTTCCAGTCCATTGGCACGTCCAATTCACTTAATTCTGTCACAGAACTTTTCTCATCTTGGAACAGATACTTCCGCGACTGAATTTTGCTGCACAAAAGCTTACTAGTCTTATTGAGATGGTTAGCCAGAGGTGCGTCGTATAAGCAAAGTTCACGCTTTCCAGGACGTTCTAACTTACCAGAGCTTTTAAAGAGCGGCGAAATCGCGTTGCCGGTGGGAAGCCAAAGTCGAGGAGCGGCGGGTTCGGCAGCGTGAGTTTCTGCCCCGAATTCCACGTCCAGTGCAACTTATCCCCTATAAAAATCTCTTTCCCTAGAAGTGCGCCCCAACTTTGGCGAGCCATTCGCGACAGTTATCTCACCCTCTCCTCAAGAAGCGCACTCTAAATTCGGCGCCCTTCCCCCAGAAGTCATCTCATTGATCATATCATTCGCATCGCGAACAGACAGTCAAGCCCCGTTCACCTGGTCCCGCGTCAACACTTACCTTCGTCAACTAGCTCTGTCAACTCCACTCCTCTGGTCAGAGCTAGACGTGATGGATCGGATCGCTAAGAATGCCATCAAGCTGGAACGGGCCACAACTGGACCTCTCACCGTGAACTTGTCCCTTGTCCCCTGGGACTCCCACTTTACGACATACGATGCAAAAGTAAAGTTATCCAGGTTCATCACGCTCCTTGGACCAGCGCAACAGCGTGTACAAAAGGTCTTCGCAGAGACATTCGATGTCGAAATTTTGGTTCTCGTAGTCGATTTCATTCGCACTGCAAGTTTTCAAGCTCTAGAAACCCTTCACTTGGGCTTCCAAGACAAACTTCAGGAGCAATACGAAGTCGAAGAGTTGACGTTCAATGGTCGGATTCACGAGCTCCGACTTCGACGAACACTCCCCGCCAAGCTCGCGGGTATGTTCACCCATCACATTGTACACCTCGAATTAGTAGATATTGTGGTGCCGATCAATGTGTTGAAAGGCGCTCTGAACTCCATGCCTGCTTTGCAATTCCTACTTCTCGAAGACGTGAATGTTCCGGACGAGGCGAACGTGGCAGTTGCTCGCGTTGTGCTGGCTCACCTTCGTTACCTTTTCGTGAGGTTCTCGGCTACAAATATCATCATCCCAATGCTCGAAACTCCAAGTCTTGACACGCTGCACTTCGGCGACTCCCGGCGTTGGCGTCCTCTCCGCTCGTTGGGGGATGATGAAAAGGGGCTGCTGGTCGCGATGGCAAAGGATAACCCTCAACTCCGTCGGTTACACGTGGAGGAATGGGACATGGGACCTCATGTCTGGAGCAAGGTCTTCTACAGTCTCCAGGAGCTGGAGTATCTTCGCATCAAGTGGTGCGGGATTGAGGGAGCCCATCTGTCAGCACTAGGAGGTCTGGAGTCAGAAACGCAAGAGTGGGGCAGCGAACAAAGGTGGGAGCTAATCGCATGTCAGAAGCTCCAGGAGATCGTCTTCGAAAACGAGCTCTTAATTAGCTCTGGAGCAATCCTACGGCTTGTAAAGGCTCGCTGTGCCGTTCCAGAGGCAGGGAAGGTCCACAGGATTAGGTGGATCACGTTCCGCGGTTGCGACGCGGACCTAATAACAGCCGAGGACATACACGCGATGGCCCAATTAGCGTGGGGCATCGCAGCGGGCTTGGTTACTGGGAAAGATGCTTGGGAGGGGAGCTCCGATGACTCTTATATCGAGTCGGGGGATGATTGGAAGTTTTCGGATTGGGAACTGGAAGAGCCAGGGAGCGAAGCGAATGAAGAGTAGATACGGAAACAGAATCTCGAAATCGGAATATTGGGAATTGTGCTATCTCAGATAATATGACTTGTTGGAGGACTCGCTTTACCGGAGGCAAAGCTACAATTCCACCCAGGACGTTGTCGAAATAAGGGATCCCGTGGCCATTGCAAAGCAAACGCGTCAGCTTCGACATTTGCTCGCAAATGATTGTTGTGATAGCAAACCTTTGGGCAGAGGTCTTCTGTATACTTATCGAGTTGGTATATATTTGCATAAAGAACTACTGATTTGAAACAGGTATTTTCAGCTCCAGTTGGGTTCCGATCCAACACTCGAGGACTCAGCGACTTGCTACACCATGCTGAAGGAGATCGTTCCAATTGTGAGCTATTATTCACCTCTGTTACGGTGTGTGGAGATTTAAGAAGCCTGATATTTCGTTTCTGAAGGCGGAAATCGTCTTGTTGCGGTTTTTCGGATTGCGATTCACATCTAAGAACGGACAGGACCTCCATGCCACGGCGTAGTTAATGAGTAGTATCGTGACTAACTTAGTATATATGGGAGGAGAACCCTGGATTTTGTTGTATTGTGTGTGGAACTAAATGGGGGATATCTCGGTCGGATCGGGAACTGGAGGAATCAGGCCACGAGAAATACGATGGACAGATCGAAGGGTAACACCGTAAGCACTTCCTAAATTACTTATCTCGAACACGGTATATTTTAGTGAAGGACGGGGCTCCTCGGGGTAAAACTGGGTATAACATCTGCCAAACGGATCTCTCAGCACGAGCACCCACTCGCTGTGTTTTGGGGAGGTGGGGCGGTCACGTTCACCGTTTGGTTTGCTTGTTCTTGCTCCATAGTTGTATAAGCGTTGAACAACATCTGAAATAAGGGTCGACTTATGTCATTTGCTGCTGACCACATCGAAAATAGAGTGCTTTGATTACCTCACAAACGAGATCGTCAAACATAGATCTCACTTGTCCTGTTTCCGTGGCCGAAATCGTTTGCTGCCGGAATGCCCCGATCCTATTTGCAAAATTTTGGCCGTTCCAGGAGATCTTAACGCGATTTTCCTGTAGTCTCTAAGCTTAGAGTAGACTAATATATCAAACTTTGACAAAAAATAATATATTTCTTTCAACATTCAATAATGGTATCTCTATTATAAGTTATATACCTAGTCTTCTAAGACACCGAGATTTTCGGAGAGGCCAGAGCGGGGGATCCCAGCGAACATTTCCTGGAACTGGCCTGAAGAATTTCCGGGAAACTCCAACAGCTCGGTGGTCCGAGCCATTTGGAGCAAAGAGGCAATATCATGAAGCTGAGTTCCGAGTCAGGTGTCAGTCTCAACCCCATGGTATACGCCGGTTTGCAACTTGCCTCGGCTAACTCGGTTGAATCCGACAACCTGTTTCCGACACGCCTGAGTTGCGAGAGGTCTGGCGTGGTGGAGTCCATAATCGGTCCGATTGGGGTGATCGTCGGGCGTGGTATTTAGCATCAGCGCGTCTTACGTCAATGAACGTTACATGGCGACGGGTTGGGTAGTCAAGAGGTGCAAATCGTTCAAGGTAACTTGTATAGTTTTTGACATAGTCGGAAAGTACACTCAGCCAAGGCGGTACAAGGCGTACGATGCTACAAACGTCCACTAAAAGCCACCCCAGTGTCGCCTTCTCCAGTGAAGCTCATCATACCCCCTAACCCCAAACGATTCCCGATCGTCCCTTTCTTCTATCTCGTCGGCAACGCTGCCAAGGCCTTGCGGCCCAAAGTCCAACTTTCTCGGCGGCGATACCCTTATATATATTGGTCGAGATAGTCTGGTGGTTCAATAATCCCATCCGCGGGTGCCACAATCGAACATTCCACATAAAAGGGCTATATCGTGATGACCGGAAGTCTCCGGTATGTTCTTTTAATGGTACACGGCCAATCGGCCCCGGGCTTGAAACCGGCATTTCCGCAAAAAGGCTCATATCTCATTCTACGGAAATTGCATCGGGGCGCGATGAACGTCACAATAATGAGTTCCATCTAAGCCTCGGTGACCCTGTCGGCGCCGCGTTACATGAAGTCCCTCAGCTCGCCGTGGAACCAATCCGCTGGCGATGAGAAACCAATGCCTTCCATGGCTTGAGCGATCCCTTCACACCCGACTTCTGGGAGGCGCCGCCAAAGAACGTGGATGCCGGCGCCGCTGCCGAACCTCATCACAGGCCCCCTCCAACCTTCGTTCAAGGTTGCGCGACGATCCAAGGAGGGCTTCAGGAGCCAGCGACCTTCACGCGTGGCAAGTTTGGGTTGAGAGGCAATACCGCGGCCGGCGCACCGCGAGTTTAAGTGATATAGCAGGCTACAAATCCCAACATGATAAGCTATGTACAAACTACGTACATTTGTGCCGTAGACAGAAACGAGAGACAGAGTGTTACAATGAGATCGCATACTAACCGCAGGCGGTAGTAACTATGTAGAAAGGTCGGGATATCGGGAATTGATAACGGATCCCAGGAATGTCCACAAGAAATACAGATGTCGCGAAGTGCCGTCAAGCTCAGAGGGATTCGAATCGTGGTTCCGGAAATGTCGTCCACCTCCAGATACCCAGTTCATAATGAAGTTTCCTCTCAGAGGTACACGATTATCCCAATCAGGCCAGTCACCTGCCGGGAAGTCTGGGTACGCCGCAACGAATGCAATCCAAAAGATATCCAAACTCCAAGTCCACAACTCGACGTCCTCACTAGGCTTGAGTGTGACCAGCCAGTCTTGCGTATCTTGAGCAAGATCTTGCCAAAACGTGACATCCATGTAGTCAAACGAGGGTTGAAGGGGCAGGAATGGAGGTGGGGGCATGACCTGGGTTATAGTTATCAGACATGTCGATGTCGGAGCGACCGAAAACTTCGAACTTACGGGTGATGAGCTGGATCCGTTACGACCGGAAGGGAGGTTTTCTTCACTTTGGGGTCTTGTGAGAGCTGTGATAACGGGACGGAGAGCCTGGTTGGCGACGGTGATGGAGATTTCGACTGGCTGGTTGGATTTGAAGGTGAAAGCGATTGGAGGGACGCCTGGTACCTTCTGTTCGGGCCGCTCAGTTATAATTACTTCCGCCATTGGTCGGGGTAATGCAACTGTGAAGGTGGTGGGATGGAGCGTTGAGAGTGCTGAGGTGGATGGCGAGGAGGATTGTCGTGGTCGAGATCGAGATTTTGGCAGGACAGTGAGAAACCCCTGTTTCCCGATCACGCCGCTCCTGCCATCAACCAACGCGCTTACCGTCTCATGCCTAAAATTCTGAGCACGCTGCAAAATACGGAAAATATTGAAGACTCGCCCTGTAAGCTTTATGACTTGTGAAAACTCGCGAAACTTGAATCTAATTAATTACCTTGGCATGTAGATTGGGCGATGGGGCCTCGGGGGAAGAACCCGACATGCCTTGCATGCAAGCACCGCAATGGCAAATCCATGGTGTTTGATAGCATGAAAAAAGCTCATCTTCACGCCGCCTCGTCCAGTCATCTCCTCCAGATACGCGCGTATGATTATCGACAGGTGGCCACTTCCGAGTCACTATCGGCAAACCAGCCCATATCCTCTCGTGCTGCAGGCAAGCAGCCCATAGCTCAATTCTCTGTAAGTCCGTAGCCACCATTATATATGTTGCCGTGCCCTTCTCAACTCGTTCAAAGGCTGCCCCAAGCTCAACTGAACCTTACGATCGGACTTCTCATCCTCTCCCGTTCGACTCCGACGATCTATTAGGCTTGCCTAACCTACAGACCGACGATGGATTGAGCCAAGAGAATCTATCGTCTTCCTTCGCACACCTCTGGAAGGACCAGAGAAAGGGGATCCCGTTCGCTGCCGCCTTCGGATCTTCAGCCATCCAGATCCACGAACAGCTTCGCGAGCGTATTTCCAGAGGAGAGAACCTTTTCTCATCAACTCTCTCCTTTGATTATAGTGAAGAAATTCCGCAAGATGTGGATCCTCTCGGTGTTGACAGTGGTGGCCCGCCGGATGCCGACCCATCCGCCCTCCCACGTAAGTTATATCTGTCTTAGCTTGAGCGATAATTCAACGTGACTATACAATATAATTAAATGAGATTCTAATGAATAGCGTCCGACCTTCCAAGGATGGGGAGTTTTGATTCACCGCTCTACCCGTGGCCATCGCGGTCGGTAAGTGATCAAGATTCTGGTTGAGCTGCAAAACGATGATAACTCTCTCCAGATGGCTCTTACAGACCTTCTCTTTAGCTCCCCTCGTCTCAGATTTTCTGAAGCTCAGAAGAAAGCTGTTCTCACTTGGGCCAGAGAACTTGGAGCAAAAGAGGTACCAACCCTCCGAGCTCTGAAAAAGGCACAGGATGCCGTTCTATCTGATATTGGGAGCCCGACCAGGCAATGTGTCTCCACAAATGGCAATGTATTCTATGTGAATGATGTGGCGAAGGCTATTGCGATGGTAAGGTCGTGCATGTCATGGTTGATCAACTTGCCCGGATAAATGGTTAACGGTCGAGGACACTCTAGGATTACGCAAATCCCATGACAAGACCAAAAATGGAAGACTATCCCATATTACATGGTTCATCCATGTCTCAAGTCTGGAACGGACGGAAAATGCTTCTAGATCTCCCACCGCACTTTGTCACACCAACGGCACGCAACGCTGGAAAGATTTATTGGATAAATGAACTAGCGCAACTTGTTGATAATTCGTACTTTATTCCGTCAAGGTTCTTTCATCTTGTCGACGAGAAGGACCACAGTCGTCGAGCGCTTACAGCACTTGGTTGGAGAGTTGTTTGCCAGGAGGTCAGCTGATGTCCTCTACCATAAACTCACTGCGGTTATCAATACGGATATAGGATCTATTTCACGTCGTTGAAGGCTCCTCTGAGCCTCAGGTCGAAGTACCAGTTTCTTCCTTTTATCGTTCGTACCTCGATATTCAGTCGAATGCCGACGAAATTCAACGACGCTTCGACCGTACGTTCTCAACCCTACTTTCTCAGCGAGGAAACCTCCTCTTAGAATTAATCATTAAAATTCATTACTCCTACAGGCTCGTCCGAATCTTTTGCCAACGCAATGCCTCATCCATTTCGGAAGGTTGCCGGCGACCGGATGGTTTACAGCGTGCCGTTGATTCTGTTCGAGGATGACGTTTCGGGAAATATATCAAAACAGTGGAATAAACACTATGTTGTATATGCCTCCAATGCTAATCTACCGCGAGATATGTTGGAGAAGGAGTTCTGTGTCCGCTTTGTGACCTCATCGCCGAATGCGGGACCGATGGAGCTCATGCAGGGGGTCAAAGAGTGCATAACGTCCGTTAAAAAGTTTTATTTTTTTTCTGTGCAAGACTGCTTACCTATATTGTTACGTAGCAAGGCATGGGAGGCTGGCGTTCCGGCATTCGATTGCAAGGGTGTCGAGGAGGTCGTGCTCCGTCCATATGCTCTTTTTTTCCCAGGAGATAACCCCATGCAGGCCGAGCACTGCAGCCAGGCTGGGCTCAGTTGCAATTTTTTCTGTCGATCGTGTAAAGTGGGAGGGAAAAGGGCGTTTAAAGAGACGGACGAGGGTTATAGTACGCTGTTCCAGGTAGCACTTGACCCACTTCTAGCGTTACTTGAGACTAATCGGTTCCTTCTAGCCAGGAGTGGCGCGAACAACCGAAGACACAAAGGCCAACATTAATAATACTCTCCAGCTGTCACAAGTGTCGGGTGCTGAGAAGAAAGTTGAGGCGGCTGTTGCGAGTCACGGAACTCGAGACTCCCTCACGTCATCGGCAGTTGCCGCCGTGATAAAGTTAGGAAAAACTTTCCGGAAACGCGCCAAGGGCTCTAAATCGGGATCTGAAGCAACAATTTTGGCCAAGCTAAAAGATGAGCTAAAGCAGCGGGCTCCGGAGATCAATCCCCTCCTGGACATGCCTGGTGCGTGTATCTTTTGACGATGCATCCTTTGACACTGACCAAATTGACGAAGGCGTCGACATACATAAAGATACCCCAACCGAAATTCTTCACACCGTCTTGCTCGGTGTTGTGAAGTACTTTTGGTTGCAGACCATCGTGCTGTTGAAGAAATCCCACTCAATGGATGTCTTCGAGACACGCCTTGCCTCCATCAACTCAGAAGGTCTCAATATTCCGAAAATTAGTGCCAAGTACATGTGCGCATATTCCGGTAGTCTTATTGGCAAGCATTTCAAGACAATTGCTCAAATCATCCCCTTTATTGTCTACGACTTGGTACCCAAAGATGTGCTCCACGCATGGCAAGCGATTGGGGAGCTTGTTGTTCTTCTGTGGCATACAGAAATTCCAGATGTCGGAAAATATCTTGTACGTCATTTATCCGAACACGAGGCTCTTTCTGAACTCTTCATCCCAGCAAGAACTTCAAGCCGCGATCGATAAATTCCTCCACCTTGCTGCCAAATGCGCGCCTAGCATTCTCGTTTCGAAACCCAAATTCCATTTCTTAGTCCACCTTCCAGAATTTATCGAGCGATTTGGTCCAGCTATCATTTTCTCAACCGAGCGATACGAGTCTTTCAACTCCGTCTTCCGACTCACCTGTATCCATAGCAACCAACAAGCACCTAGCCGAGACAGCTGCCAACGGATGGCATATGTGGACTCCATGAAACACGTAGTTACGGGCGGGTTCTGGTATAGTGCAGTCCATCAGCGATGGGTCAAGGCTGGGAGTGCTGTCCATGAGCTCCTCAACACGGCACCAGAGCTAATTTCACTGTTGGCGATACCTGCAAATCCATCATCGTTCATCGTTGGTATGTATAGCTCTTTCGCTACGACTGTGGGCTACGGCCAGAACCGTTGACTGACGTGCCGACGTTCTTAAGGCGCTGCCACGCTTTTCCCCCCTCCAAAGGAACCCCGGAAAGTAACGTCAACATCAGCGGCTCCCTCAAATACCCAGCAAGGTCTGCAGTCCGTGGAAGGCCAAGCAATATCTTCTGCACCGCCTGAGTCAGTTAACCAACAACATCAAGCTACGGACGCCCTCGCAAGTACATACCACCGCGCCAAGTCCTTTGTTTTGAATTCCGGAGAGAAGGCTGTTATCGGAAGTCACGTAATCTATTTACATGCTTCCACCAGGGGTTCTGATAACCCCGGCAACTTTGTACAGGAATACGAGTCTCTCAAATCGGTATGTATCCTTCACTTGAGCGGGACACAACATTATCATTCAAAAATTTGCAATAAGATCGGACGGGTTGTCGAAATTCACGTTCCTAAGAATGGCGCGATGATTGCATCCCAAGTGGTGGTCGAGAGAATGGGCTTTCTTGGCACACGCCACCCTGTTCTCGACCTCCCTTGCGTGGAGCTCACTAATCAACAAGAAACCATCTTTCCGCATGTGAGATTTCTATACCGCCTGCTCTGAAGACTCTTAACTAAAGCGGACATGATTTGCAGACTGCCTTGCACTTGGTAAACCTTCAACACGATTGTCAGCGATCTGGGTGCGAGGACTTCACATACCGTCAGGTTCTCCAGGAACGGATTCAAACCCAAGTCAAGCAAGCCATTGTCTGTCACAAGCCAACCGCCATTTTCATTCTTAATACCCACTCACTTCACAACTACCGCCAAATTCAAGATATCATCCCTGGACACCTACGGGGATCAGGAATTAATCTTGGAGATCTATCTCTTATCCGGAAAGCTGCAGCCCAGCAGATACGGCGAGAAAAACAAAAAACAGCGGAGGCTAAGGAGCAGGGAGAAGGAGGGGATGAGTCGGACATAGAAAGGAATACATCGGAAGATGAGATGCGTGCCAATGGTTATGCGTTCTCTCACAGTCGAGGCAAAAGGACTCTATGCAAGCGCAAGAAGAAAGGTGTCCCTCAGCGTTCTTCGAAAGGAGCCTTTGCTTTTGGAGCCCTGGAACTTGGGGATTCATCGGAAAGCGATCTGTCCCCTGAGTCAGAAGACCAACACGAGGCCTACTGGTGCGCACATTTGAGCTCCTTTTATAATTTGCTTAAACTCACTGAAAGCACTTCAAAGAGGTGACAGAGCCATGGGCAGCATGGTGTCGTCGAAAACGCAACACAAACAAACAAGTTGATTTCAAACTTGCCTCTTTGTTCCATCACCCCTACTCCCCGAACCAGGGAAGACAGCTACCTCTTGCCCCATCAATCCGCTTGCGACCTATGTCCACCCTCGCCAGTCGATTTGCCGCTTTAAAACAGCAAGTCTCTGAAAAAAGATCCAGCTCGGCTGTCAGTCCTAGACGCTTCACTCCGTCCAGTCAAACCAGTAGTCGGCCTCACTCCACCGGTGAAGAAGATGATGATTCGGTTTTCCCCCAAATAGAAGCTTTCGCCCCGATTACACCCGCAAATCCAGTTGTGGGACAGCGCCGTCGCCGAGACAGTGAGGATGATAGCAATGCCGTCGGTATTCTGCGAGCGAGACAGGCCCAGCTGGATCGCGATAGGCTTTTTGCAAAGGAAAGAATGAAATACCACTCCCTGTCTGATATCCAGACGGAGATAGACATAACAGCCTTCGCCGTGGTGAGTTCTAATGCTGACTGTGGTGGGAAGCGGGCAGTCCTGACGTTCAAGAACCAGACTACCACCGACCAGAAGCTTATTGAAGTCCGAATCGTCCAAGAAGTCGAAATCAAGACCATGAAGGCTGCGCTTATTGCGATGACCAGTCAGTCGAGGAATACCAACGTAAGTCTAACCGTCATCTATTTGCCTCGCTTGCCACACAGCTCAGTGATACATCCACCTTACCCTGCAGACGAAGCTTAATTCGTGCATCACTGCTGTGATTACATCGCCTCGCATTCCCCTCTATGTTACAGGTGTTTACGCCGCGCTCCTGGTATGTATCCATGTCACTTTCGCATCGATTCCTGACTCATTTGAACTATAGAAAGTAGCAAAGCATTCCCCGCATCTCCTTGGTCTGCCTGCAGGCTTTGATTCATCGGCCACGACCTGGGTCGATACAGCGAAGAATATTTCTGACTACCTG
>KN823539.1:0-13635 GCA_000827465.1 Tulasnella calospora MUT 4182
GGTCACTGCCGATGCGAGTGAAGATCTGCCGCGCTTGGACGAAGGACTCCTCGGCCTCGTAGTATTTGTTTTGAAAGTAGTATGTGTATCCGAGCGCAGACAGCGTCTTGGCGATTGCTTCTGATGCACCTGCCGACTGTGCCGCGGCCAGCGCTTGCTGCAAAAGCGAGGCAGCTTTCTCGTACCTCCCGTGCGAGAAGTTCAATTCACCCATTTGAAGCAAAAGCTCAGGGGACGGGGCCTTGACAGCTGATGGGGGTATTGACGGCTGTGGCGAGGTCCACGTTAGGAATTTTCTTCACCAACTGGGCGTGCAACTCACCATCCAAGCCACCTCATTCCGGCACTCAGAAACGCCCGGCCTATCTTTGGGATCAAATTTCCAACAGTCCGTCATCAAGCTACAAAGTCTGGTGATCTGCGATAGCTGTGCATCTTCACGAGTCGAAGGTACATTTCCTTGAATAACCGTCAATACGATAACGCCTTCTGAATTAAGTTCGGGGAATGGAACTTGATTCGTCATGATCTAGCGAATCATCCGGCCATTGGATTTAGCCATGACTACAAGAATTCGCAGTCTTCAAATCCACCCACCTCCCAGCACACCCAGCCGGCTGACCATATGTCACTTGACTATGGCGTACATTTGTAACAAAAAATAAATCGAATTTCCCGGGCCCAAAAATCGTAACCCCGGCCCTTGAAAACACTCACCATTTGTTACCAGGAGGCGCTTCAATTTCCCGGGTAGCCATCTGGGACCGGTAAATGTGGAACCGTCTGGGATATTGGTGAGTGGGACTTGTGACCGGAAAATTGTCGCGAGGAAACTCACTACCTGCGAGGAAATGCACTGTGATGCTAATTAGATTTAACGTAGAGTGAGTAGGAGTCAAGGTGGTTGTGGTGTTTGTGGTTTCCCTGGAACTTGTCGTGCCGGGGAATCCCCCGGTTCCGGGAAATTCCTTGCTTCCGGGAAATTCCTTGCGTCCCGGTAATTCCCACCACATGCTGTCGACAAGGAAACCACACCAGGTAAGCCACACCTTCACTTTCATATGAACTAGAGTTTGAACTCTAACTTCTTGACTACAGTTCGACGACAGAGTGGCTAAGGGCTGTCGAGCAAGTATATAAATGGCTGCTGGATATGCCTAGAGGCTCGTCCTCATCGAACACCCTTCCACTCCTTTCTTTCCTTCTCTAATCTCCTCTCCTTCGCTCTCTTTCCTCCCTCAATTCTCTCAACTTCATCATTGTCACCCAAATGCCACCCAAGCGCAAAGCTGGCCAGCGTCGATCCAGCTCGCCTGCCACATTGGATTCTATCGTCAACCGCAATCCAGCTGCTTGGGCAACTCTTCAAGCAGCTAAGAAGGAGTCCAATGAGTCCTTTCGTCCCAAGAAACTACGCTCTGCCTCATCTGTAGGTGACTTCGCTTTTGGGTTTCATGAGGTTGTTTCTAAGTCACTTTTCAAGTCTGTCCTCAAGCCTGAGCCTGAGCCTAGCGAGAAGCTCTCCAGATCATCCAAGCCTGCTAAGCGTCAGAAGTTGGTGAGCATTAGGGTTAGGGCTTTCAATTAAGGATTCACACTGATATGATTTAACATCGAAAGGCCCATGACGACGACGACGAAGAGTATTTGGAAGAGGATGAGGAGGGAAGTGAGCCTGAACCTCCATCCTCCTCGAAGACCCCCTCGAGTAAGCGTCAGGTATGTATGAACCCATATATTATATGACATATTGGCTGACAGTAAGTCCTCCTTAGGCTGGTCGATCGGGCCGTCCGCCCAGCACCTCAAAATCAGTCAAGGCTCTCGTAATCCTCACTCATGGCACCTCTGTAAGTCCAGGACTGGTTTTCCACCGGTCTTTTCTGAGCAAAACAATGTTTTAGGACTATGCCAAAGCATCGAAAGGCTTCCCACGTCCACCTTGGGACCTTATCGTTGCGGGCAGTATGTCTGGCCTCTCCTTCGTTGCAGGAACAAAGGAAGAGATTGTCATAGAGAGAGCCTGGACAAATAATGAGGGCTATCGGTATGTTGCCTCCGCTTTCCCTTCCGTCATCAAAGCTGTCAAGGCCAAGTTACCTTCCTCGGAGCAAGATGGCCAATGCCTCGTCCCTCTATTCTGGTACAACAAAGCACTCCAAGTCGGTCAGGGTTTTGATGGTGAGACTATCTTCAAGCGTCTTGATATCAGAGATGGGTGGAGCTCTCGCTATCTCTTTTTTGGTGAGTTATCTCTTTATTTTCTTGCAAGGGTGCAGTCTTTAATACTCTTCGTTTCATCTCAGTTACCCCTGTTCGTCTCAACGAAAGAGATGTCTCAGCCCTTTCTCTCTCCATTCCCCCCACCCTCGATTCTCCCCTCCCCCCTCCCTCCAACACTGCTTCCTCCTCTTCGGCACGGTCCAATTCCATTCCATCGCCCAAACCTGGCCCCTCACCAGAGAAGCCAAGCCCAGGTAGGTCAAGTTCTCCCTTTGAGGGGTATTTATAATTTACATATTTTATGTTTTGCAGTGCTGGTTGCGGAGCCAACTACTGACGACGAGGTTGAATATGTCACCACCCAGTTCCAAAGTCAAGCTTCGTTTTCTGCTATCGAGACCTTTGACTCCCCTCCATCGCCACCACTCCAGACTGACTCTAAGGGAAAAGGGAAAGCCAGGCAAGTTCCCTCTCGCTCCCTCCCCCGCTTTGTGGATCCTCTTGCTGCATTTGCAGTCGATGTTCCAAATCCCCATGCTCCTTAACTGTCCATATCCCCATTGATAGCTTCCTCCAGTCCTTGATTGTCCTTCCTTTCATTTCACCACCCATTCTTTAATCTTCTTTCGATTTAACTACTCTACACACACTTCTAATGTCGTCGCTCATTGTGAATGCCATGAAATTGTAAATTTGTAAAATTTAGTGTGGCACCATCGCAACCTGGAGACTTCAAGAGTTACATTTCAAATTCAAAAACTATCAAGGTGGCATACTAAGGTGCTCTGTAGATCCAAACGAGAAGTTAGTAAGGTGTATGATATCAAACTCGAGGGGTATGACGCACAGGTTTAGAACTGGATTGCAGAGATGAGAAGCTGTACGTTCTCAGTAACCAACTCCTCCTCAGCCTCCAAAAACGTAGTGGTTGCCATCTGGTTGATAGCCCTCGTGTAACAGTTTCCCATAGCTCCTGGTGGGCTGCTCTGCCGCATCGCTTCTACAACTTCTGAACGGGAGCGGGGGTGTGTGGGATGGAGATTAAGGAGGAAAAATGTCCGGTATACATTGGACCAAGCCTCATTGCAGAGAGGCCTGTTTTGCTGTGAACATGTTGCAACGTGGGTGTATGGAGGGACATGGAAGAAGATAGAGTGTCTGAGAGTCATGAGTCGATGGCGAATCTGGGTGATGCCAAGAAGGATACTTTGGGGATTAGGGTGCCAGCTACCAGTATCGATGAGCGAGACATCCGTTGTAGTAAGAGTTGTTGGGTCTGTTGAAACCAATGCGGTGATTGCCTCCCTGAGCCACTCTCCAACCTGAGGGCGACAGCGCAAAGCGAGATGAATCCGGCGGGCTGGAGAGCAGCGCCCAGCGGTATATTCAGTCTCAAGTTGGTTTTTGGCAAAGCGAACAGCACCACTATCAATGAACCGGTCACCCATCACGAGAATGCCTTCCAAAGTATCAAGCCTCTGGTCGCCTTCCATGCTATTCTTCCAGGCAATTAATGGATGCCAAGCTTTTAAAGATCACCAACTCACTCAAAGATGTCTGAAGATCGGAACCGAAAGGTGAGCCATGCTTCGTAGTCCCGAGCCATAACCTGCCCAATCTCGAGGGGATTGGCTGAGCTGTTTGCAGCATCGGAGTCACGCCCCATGGAGAGAACAGCCTCCATTCCATCACAGTTGTTGGCTAGAATGAAGTATGGCATGCAATAGAGAGTATCTTCAACCTAATAATTACATCAGTGTTAAAGGTTCATATCTGGCTTCGTCTCACTAACTCTAATGTATATTGGTTTCGAATCCCTCTCTGTGACGAAAAACTGATTGCTCTGAGTAAGCTGAGGCTGACTATAGTCTGTCATTAATGAGAGTGTCTACTGTGCCGAAGCAATAGCTGGACGAAGTCACTTCTTCTTCAAGCCTCAGAATAAGGGCTGGGGCGTGAGACTTGCCTCTCACGCCACTCACCACCACCTCCACCGCTCCCATCAGTCCTCTACTCATGAGCATCCCACTACCAGATCTACCAGAGTCTGAGGAGGGCTGGTCCTCGGAAATCATTCAGGCTTATAATTCTATCCAGTCGAGCTATGCACATGCTGTCCACCTCATTGACAAGGAGGATGTCACAGTGAAGATTCCTCTTCAAATGGCCTACAATAGTCTCAGTCATCAAGGGAGAGTCCTCGATCTCATGAGTCAATCTAACCTCCCTGAGGATTGGATTCACGAGGTTGCTTTGTGTCTTGCTCTGGAGCGACAAGCACTGGGTAAAATGATTTCGGCCTCGAGTCAAGGGTCAGTTTAACATAATATTACATGCTAGCCTTGTTTGAGTCTAAATATGTTAAATAGTGCATCAGACTCAGGGGTTCAATTCCATCGCCCAGTCCATGTGGTCTATACTGGCTGCAGAGGCCGCCCCCGCAAAGTGGTTGACTTCGACTATCTCAAAGAAGCTATGAGCGACCAGCGCAATATATCAGTAGCTGCTCTTGCCAAGACATTAAACATTCACCCTAACACCCTTCGCCATTATATGGATATCTATGGGCTGTCAAAGGACTTCTCAAACCTTACGGATGAAGAGATCGATGCCCTCATGTTGGAATTCAAAGAGAAAAAGCCTGCTAGTGGCCTTCGCTATGCAATGGGCTTCATTCGAAGAAAAAATATTCGGATTCAGAGGCAAAGAATTGCTGATTCATTGAAGAGGATTGGTGGGCTGAGCGCAACCCTTCGGAAACGGAATGTCATCAAGCGAAGGGCTTACAAAGTATCCCGCCCAAATGCTCTCTGGCATTGTGATGGTCATCACAAGTTGATCAGGTGGGGAATTGTGCTCCATGGGTTCATTGATGGCTATAGTCGCCTGGTGAGTACTCCAGTTCACAGCAGAGCGATAGACTAAACTGCGGTTTATTCAGATCACAGCTCTGAAAGCGAATGTCAGCAACTCTTCCTCTAGAGTGCTAAAAGTCTTCAAGTCAGCTGCCCAAAAATATGGGCTTCCATCACGTGTTCGTGGTGATAGGGGAGGGGAGAACGTTAAGGTCTCCTTGCATATGATCCTGCATCGTGGTCCAAACAGGGCTTCATTCATGTGGGGATCGTAAGTGATTTGTTTGGCCCAGCCTTGAACAGTGATTTGACCTCTCGTTGTGCTCTTAGGTCTACTCACAACACCAGAATTGAAAGGCTTTGGGTGGAGGTTGGAACTCAATTTGTTCGACCTTGGAGGGCGTTTTTCACAAGGCTTGAACGTCTCCATGGCCTGGACCCTGGGAACCCTCACCATCTCTGGCTACTCCATTTCATATTCCTAAGCGAAATCAACCAGGATGCAGACGATTTCAGAAGGGATTGGAACCTCCATCCTATTTCAACAGCTGGCAATCGCTCCCCTCATGTGAGTAAACTCCACCTTTACACAGGAACTTCTCTCAAACACCATCTATAGGATTTATTTCTGCTTGGGCAGACAGAGCATGGTGTGTATTCGGAATACGAAGAGATAGCGCCAGAGATACTCTGCAAGTATTATGGAGTAGCTGGGCGTCGGCGTTACAGAGCCGAACACGAAACTGGGGCAGGCCACGCTGGAGATGAGAGAACCACTGAGCATCCAGATTCCAGTTCCATGGATCTGGATGACTCGGATTCAGATGGAGAAGAAGACCCTGACTGGGAGGACGAGCTTTCTGTGATTGAGCGAATGATTGCTGCTGACATATCAGAGAATATCCGACATAGGCCTGTCAAAGTAAAGAAGCACTTTAGCCCTTTTGGAGAAAGCGAATCAGCTCCTTCTGCTTTTGCAGAGTTGTTACAGCAGCTCTTTGCTCACCTGGATGGGTCATCAGAATACGTGGCTGGAGTTCAGTGGGAGGTGTTTGAGCACATCCCACTTGGCCGATCAAAAGAGCTAGTCATTGATATCCATGGATCTCAGTGGTGCCTCAGGGCCCAGAAGTGGTTGAAAGCTTTAGAGTTGCTGTCTTCTATTTAGAAATCTTGGGCTAGTTTGTACACTGATATTGTGTGAGAATCTACTTCCATGTGATTTAGAGCGTCAAAACCTTAGGTTAGACATTATCTAAAGAGCTGCACTTCTTGATCACATTGCCATTGAAAACACATTGACCCTGAACCATTGGGAGTAATTTTCTGTGTTCTATCTTGTCATATAAAATCAAATTCCATTTTAAATCTCCTTAAATGAGCAGCTGGTTCAAAATCGAGGTGGTTAGCAAATGCCCCAATGGGCACCTGAGGCATGGCCGCACACATGGTGCTGTGCCCATGTACAGCAGGTGCCTCACCCCCCCTAGTGAAGTCATCCCCTGTCCTTTGAATTTATTTTTATGGAGGGCTGCATTGTATATAGTATGAACTTTCACTTTGAATCTTCTAGAATGAATGACTACTGCTAAATCGAGGTGATATGCAAATGCCCCAATGGGCGCCTGAGGCATGGCTGTGTGCTTGGTGCAACTGCCCCATGCACCATGCCCCTAGTGAAGCAATCCCCTAACTTTTGAATTTATTTTTTATGGAAGCTTACATTGTATATAGTATGGGATTGAACTTTGAATCCTCTGGAATGACTCACTGGTGCCTAATTGAGGTGATGTGCAAATGCTTGCATGGGCAATCTGCTCAGCATATGCTTTGAATAAATGATGGCCGCGCTTTTGCTTGCCAGTTGTCTAACTCCTTGTTGTTGGCCTTGACCACCACCCCTTTTCTGGTGGCCCTTTGCCAATGTCCAAGGGGTGAATCTCAATTCCTGGTATTCTTCAAACAGCGTCTCAGCTGTGGATGCCAGACAATCGCTGGAACTTTCAACCTCAGACACCACAACCACAAAAGCCTCAAGAACGTTAACTAGGTTAAGTATTGTACCAACTGTATACAAATTCACTTGCAATGACTCCTGCGCTACCCTAGCAACTGGCATGCAACACGCAACCTCCGCCATCTCGCCCTACCACTGGTATGTTCCACTGTAAAATTTGCTGGTAAAGACAGGATATCACCACAGAGAATTCATTACTTAATTTTTCTAATTCACTGATCACAAGTTCCTGCTCCCTTTCCTAATCACTTCCTTAAGGCCAGGCAAGAGCCACCCCGGTGTTGAAGTCCGATAGCTGGGTAGTGCGAGCGAACACCATGGCGGCAGCTTCGCTGCTTGGGATTTTGTATAGAGGTAAGCTTCTAATTGCTTATTCTGGAATCTAGTTAGAGCCCTTAGAGTAGTTATATTATTTAATATTTATGTATATTTGTTCCTGGACGAATGAGAAGCGAGTGCAAATCGTTCGTGAATGAGGCGTCAGCGATGAGGCGTTCGCGATTGGAGTTTCCTCCGGTTGTGGCGTCCACGGCGGAGGAGAGGTTCAACTGGTGGCTAAGGAGACGTTAGTCGATTAGGATTAGGAAGTTGGCTTTGTAAGTAGTATTTAGTAATACTAAACGTAGCTCTTATTATAGTTAGTGCACGACCTTTGTTTACCAAGTAAGGTTAGAACGATCGATGCGGTTAGTACTATTGTAAGCTACATTTAGTACTACTAATATTATACTACTAAATCAATTTAAGAATCAATCTCCAATCTGTCAGAGCCGCCGCCCAGCACTGCCTCTGCCCCATGACTCACTTACTTGCTGAAACACATCACCTGATATGTTAGTCCACTTATTCTCTTCATTCATGTTCACTCAATGCATCTCTCTGCTCTGCTTTCCGCTTTATTTGGGAAACCACCTGAAGCAAAGGTATCTTAAATTCTTAGTTGATTTGCAAGTTAGACCCTTTGAGCTCAGCGAATCAACCATAAGGACTCACCTTAGCTATTGTGAAGCAGTCGCTAAGCAGTCTCTGGGCTTGGAGCCGCTTGTGTCAAGGTTCAATGGTCAAGGACGAGGAAGCGAGGCGTTCTCAAGAGTAGAGCGATGAAGACGAGGGAAGAGGACAATGTATTCGAGGTAGAGACAAGAGGCGGAATGAGGAACAACCCTCCTCATTCCGCTGAGACTATATACTACGAAAGTGGAGGTGATTACTAATTATTACAGACAACGCGTCAGCTACATGCGTTAACAATGAGGGGGTGGGCAGTAAGGCGAAAGTCCAGATTCATGCATGAGGCAAGAGTCCAGACCTGATCATAACAATCGTACACAACATCAAAGAATAGCAAAGAGAAACATACAACAATAATTATATACAAACACTAATATTATGTATGGGTGATGAGGTCATCACAGTTGCCCCTCCTTAAGGACGACGACGAGAGGGAGGAGGCTTATTGGTGGGGCTGAACGCATTGGGGAAGCGTTGATGGAATTCTGCCACTATTTCTTGACAGTGTTCAGTGTCTGATTCTGGTTGCCAAGAGTTGTGGCTATCGTCAAACCCTTTCCACTTGAATAGGTATTGAAGCTTTCCTCGTACGTATCGTGAGTTAAGGATTCTTTCGACTTCATATTCCTCTTCACCGTCGACAATCACTGGTGGGGGTGTTGGCTGAATACGTCCCGGAATGGTATCTTCCTTGTGTGGAGTAAGAAGAGAGATGTGGAACACTGGATGAACTTTCATTGTCGAAGGGAGCTCAAGTTCGTATGCGTGTGAGGAGATTTTCTTTTTTACAGTATACGGGCCTAGCCGTTTGGCAGCAAGCTTCGTCGAAGGTCGATCCGTTGTGATGTTTTTTGCTTCGAGCCAAACTTTGTCTCCTTCCTTTAACTCTTCCTCTTCATCTCGATGTTCATCATAGTAGCGTTTCTGCCTTTCTTGTGCTAACGTCATAGCCGATTGGATTTCTTCTTGGAGGTCTTTAATTCTTTCCAGTCTTTCCTCGGCTTCCGGACTGCTTTGAGCGTTTGACGGCATATTCGTGAACATTGGATTATATCCCCGACTTGCCATAAACGGAGAGATTCCGATAGACGAGTGGATCGAATTGTTGTAGGCAAACTCTGCAAATGGGAGAAGTTCGTCCCAATCGTCTTGTCGATGGTTGCAATACATACGGAGGAATCCTTCGACGTTTTGATTCGTTCGTTCGGTCTGTCCATCGGTCTGGGGATGATAGGCGGTCGAATATATTGGATTAATCCCCAGTCCCTTGTAGAAAGCTCTGATGAATGGGGCATTGAATTGTGGTCCTCGATCCGACACTATTCTTGCAGGTGTTCCATGTAGTCTCCAGACGTTGGCGATGAACAAGTCCGCCGTCTTCTTCGCATCCAGTCCTAACTCTTTTGTCGCGATGAAATGTCCTTCCTTTAGCAGGCGATCTACTACCACCATGATGGTGTCATTGCCTTGTCTGGTTACTGGCAGTTTCGTGATAAAATCGTACGATAGATCTTGCCATGGTCCAGTTGGGACCGGAAGGGGTTTCAATAGTCCAGTTGACCTGTGCTGAGGTTTACTTCTTTGGCAAGCGTCGCATCCATCGACATAACGATTGACATAAGCTTTCTGTGATGGCCAATAGTATCCTCTGGCTACTAGTTCGAGGGTTTTCGCTTGTCCTGGATGTCCTGCCATTACCGAATCGTGGTAGAGTTGGAGAATGATCCGTTTTATCTCTTCGTCATTTGGGACATATATCCGATTTCGGTATTTCAGAATGCCTTGTTCCAGCTTGTAATCTTTCATCTCGTCTTGGACTTTCTTTGGAGCGGAGGACGGATTGGCGTTAAGGTATGCTAGAACTGCCTCGATCATCGGGTCTTGTTCCAGGGCTGCGGTGATTAATTCGACGATCTCTTGATCAGTTGCCATGTTACTTCTTCGTCCTCGTCGTTCTCATTTGCATTGATTTCAACGATTTTTGAGGCTGGCAGGAGCGTCAGAGATGGTTCTTCTGCCCCCTCTTCAGGACGGTGATCCGATCTACGTGACAAAGCGTCGGGTTTCCCTGATTTGGTACCTGGTCTATACTCGATTGTGAAGTCGAATCGAGCAAGTTCTTGTAACCATCTGTGTTGCCTATGGTTCAAAACTTGCGCTTTCTTGAAGTACTCGAGATTCTTGTGATCGGTCAGGATCCGTATTGGGAATTTCGCTCCTTCTAGGTAATGCCTCCAATACTTTAGGGCACGAACGATTGCTAGCATTTCTTTATCGTAGATATCGTATCGCCGTTCAGCAGGGGTCATTGACTTGGACATGAATGCATTTGGGTGTATTTTACCGTCGGCCGCCTTTTGGGAGAGGATTGCTCCATAAGCGTATCCGGATGCGTCGGTTTCCAACAGTGAGGGTTTGTCCACGTCATGATGTGTGAGTACTGGGGCCGTTGTGAAGCGTTCTTTCAGGAGGTCAAACGCTTCTTGACATTTAGCATTCCATTCCCAGGGGACGTCTTTCTGAAGGAGGTTCGTGAGGGGTCCAACGATTTTAGAGAAATCCTGAATGAAACGTCGGTAGAAGTTCGCAAATCCTAGGAATTCCTGTACTTGTTTCACGGATTTCGGAGGCTGCCAGTCTTTGATGGCTTCTACTTTATGTTTATCCATTGAGATGCCATCTTTCGTGACCCATAACCCCAGGTACTCTGCTTCTTCTTGGAAGAATTTACACTTTTTTGCATTGCAGTAGAGGTAGTTCGTCCTAAATCGCTGGAACAATGTTTTGAGCGTTTGGACATTTCTCTCTTTTCCCTCAGTTGCAACAGTCGTGTCATCCAAGTAGTTTACTACGGTTTCGTTTAACATATCGTGGATAACGCTGTTCATGTATCGTTGGAATTGGGCTGGTGCATTTCTCAGTCCGAATGGCATGACGGTCCATTCATAGAGTCCATATCGTGTTTTGAATGCTGTTTTCCACTCATGCCCTTCGGCGATCCGGATATTGTGGTAAGCCTCCTTCAAGTCCAGGGATGTTAAGCAATCTTTCCCTCTGAAGAAGTCGATAAGCTCTCCTTGCATAGGAATGGGCCCTTGATCGGGGATCGTGATTTCATTGATCGGGCGGTAGTCTATGACAAGTCGTTTCTTTCCATCCTTTTTTCCGACAAAGAAGCATGATGATGCTACTGGAGAGGTCGATTGTCGAACATATCCTTTTGCCAGCATTTCGTCCAACCATTCTTTCAAATCTCGATTGTCCTGCTCAGTTCCATGGTAGAGACCTCTTGGTTTTGGGAGCTCGGCATTTTCTTTCAAATTGATTTCGCAGTCATAGCCTGGACGACGCGGAGGTAGAGGAACATCTTTAGGTTTTTCGAAGATGTCTAGGAAATCGTGGAGTTCAGGAGGGACGAGTTCTTCGACTGTTTTCTCATTCGATTCCATGTTCTTAGCTGCAATTTTCGCTGCGATACTTGTCCCTGCTATGACGGTGGGAAGACTCTCTGATCCTGCGATTTCTATTGGGTCTGGTTCGCCAGATGGTCTCCCATACACGTCGGCTTGAGAACATAAGCATCCGTTCGAACAATAAACATCGTGGAAGGTTATTCTCCCAATTTTCCAATCGATTTGTGGATTATGTCGATGTAGCCAGGGTTTTCCTAAGATTACAGGGTGACTCCCGATGTTTGCAACATCCATAGTTATTGTCTCTTCATGATCTCCCATAGTTAGTTTAGTTTTGACTTCTCGATCGATGGTTCCTAATGAGTGGCCATCGATAGCGGTTGGGTATCGTGGGAAAAGTTTTTTCTGAGTTGGGATGTTATTAACAGCGACAAATCGTTCATTTACAAAGTTCGATGTCGCTCCTGAGTCGATCATCGCAGTGGTGAGGGCTGTGACGGTTCCAGTGGTCATTTTCGTAGGTACGATCAGATGCGCAGAGGGATCCATAGGCATGTGATTCATATTGGACTTGTTTACATAAGTACCTAAGATATGACTACTGGGCGAAGCACGGTTTGGCACAGTCAAACGGTGCTGGGTGGAAAATCCTGAGGATTAGAGGATTGGAGGTTTTGGCTAGCTAAGGCAACGGCTGCCATGAATTTCGCAAATGGATTTTTGTCCTGAATGGCTGCTACGACTGGTTCGGGATTTTTCGGGGCCCATGGATTGGTTGCCGAGAGGTTTGTTCGCCTTTGGGGAAGGTTATGGTCTCTGGCCATGTGTCCTTTTTCGCCGCAGTAATGACACAATCCTTCTTTCCTTCGGCGATCCTTTTCTGCTTGGCTTATCGGCCCTCTCCTGGCTGCATCGATTTGCATGGGCACTGGGGCCGTATGTGCGAAGTCGTTTGGCGCTTGTGATGATGGCGCCGGCGCTTTTGACCCTATGAAGGGATTTCCTTTAGAAGGTTGCTTGCTCGTAGGCGCTTTTCCTCCCGTTTCCCCTTTCCTTTCTTGCTCTCGACTCCAGTGTCGGTTATCGATTTTAATTGCCGTGGTGATTAGAGCTGCCAGAGTCGCTGGATCGTCCATTTTTGCTAATTCGTCCTTAACGTGCGGCTTGAGTCCGTCATAAAAGGCATGCTGTAGCTGGTTGTCCTCGGTCCATCCCAGAATTGCCACTAACTCCCTGAATTCGCTTGCATATTCGGCTGTCGACCGGATCTGATGCAACTTATTGAGTTTTTGGGCCGCGACTCGTTTTTCGTCCTGGTCGAAGAATGCTTGTTCAAACTCCCCTTTGAAGCTATTCCAGTTTGAGACACGCAGCGTCAAAGAACCTGCCAACATTTCTTGTGTTATTGGCTGGGCCCATTTGGCTGCCTTTTCTTGGAGGAGCAGTAGGGTGAATCTGATCTTCGAGGCGGCGTTTTGAAATTCGTTTGGCCGCGCCATGAAGTATAATTCGCATGCTTGGACGAATGACTTGGCTGTAGCTCCTCTTTCTCCTTTGAATGGCTCTGGTTTTACTACTTTCGCGTCAGTGCTACTAGCAGCAGGGTTTTGGTTGACTGTGACCACTGGGGCTGGGACATTGATCACTGGGGCCTGGTTTTGGATCATGCTTTGGAGCGTCGAATATCGCACGCTTCCAGCAATGAGATCTTGCTCGGCTTGTTGTAGTTTGTTTTTTAGCTCCTGCTGTTCGCGAGCCATACGAGTCAGATGCGTCAAGACAGTGGCGTTGTCCATGCCGGTGAAATCGAGATCGGCTTCCATCACTGAACTGTTTCTGGTTCAGGGCTTGGGTAAGGTATCTCGTTGGGTTCGGGACTAGGTGTAGGGGTGTAGAATTCGGGTTCGGGAGTGAGGTCGGGACTGATGTTGTCGAAGAGGATGTAATAGACTTCGGCTTCTTCGATGAGGTTCACGAGCTGTGCGTTAAGTTTTCTGAGGATTCGGGCGTGATAATCGAATACAGGTAGTCCTTGATAGACCTTCTGCTTCATTCACCAGGTGGGTTGTGCTTCGAACCACGATTCTTCAGTAGGCCAACCGAGTACGTCGAGCGG
>KN823541.1:3053-13545 GCA_000827465.1 Tulasnella calospora MUT 4182
GTAAACCTTTCTCTCGGTTGCTCTCCGTCTGTGCGCGTGAAAATGGGTTGGGCAACACGAGCCAATTTAGCTTCATGGGGTGGTTCGCCTTTGAACTTGGGCGGTGTTGAAAGGGGAAGGGGGAAAGCCTACCTTTGAATGGATGTACGTCTGATTACGAATGGGTGTCACGGTAGCAAGGTTATGAGGGGCACAGACGGAGACAGAGATGCGATGTATGTCTTGGGGTAAATTGCACGGGTGTTGATTTGACCTATATGCTCTAACTGCAAAGTACAGCGAATGCCTTCACCCTTGAAGTAGGAATTAATGCGGGGAATGAACTGAAAATAATACATTCAGTTGTATGGCCCGAAGGATTGGGACGGTCAGAGGACTCGGAAGCCTGCTGAGGGGGAGGATACAATGTCACAAGAAAGTCATTCTCAAGCAGCATTTGTTACCAATTTGAAGCCGAAAGTGACGGCCCCAGCCCCCTGATCAGAGGCGGAGGACATCGAAGTTTTAGGGTGCGGCGCAAAGTACCGGTCGGGCATGTGGGTTGGAAACGGAAGCAGTGACGTCATACGACGTTGACCAAACACGGATCGTCTTTTGTTTTATGAACCGTAGCTGTGGTTGCACGCTATTCGGGTCGACTATAATGTCATCGTCCGGCCATGTCTGGGCTCTTGTCCCTTGAAATATCCTCCTTCCAGGAACTGCTGAGCTGTCGATGCCAACGGGTCAGAGACTCGACGAGGATAAGCACTTGACCATTACTTCCCGTCACACAACTCTATTCTCGAGCCGTTTCTCGTACAAACGTGAATCGGCACCAAAAAATGATATCGATTTACAGAATAAATATCTTGATTTTCTTGCGTGCCCGCCGGGTTGCTGCACGGCTGGTCTTCCTTTTCTGAAGGCGTCCCTGGGGTATCGCGATGATACAGCGATGTTCGAAAACCTTGTCCGCGCGTCAACAAAAAAAAAACCGCGCCGCACCGCGCCTCACGTCAATTGAGCCTCCACCCAGCCCCAGTTCTCCTTTCATTGAATGGGGCGTATCATATGGACATGTAATAGCTACCTAATAAATATTTATGTAAAGAATGACTAAAATAAGTGAGAAACTCTGCTGGCAACGTCTCGATTGAACTCTGGACCGACACCTTTTGACATCGCCTACCATGGGGTACCGGAAGATCAGCGAGGACATCAAGAAGCGAGTTCTCTTTTTATACCGAAACGGGTGGCCACGGGAGGAGTTGACTGGGATCTTTGGTGTCTCTGAGAAGAGCATCGGACGTTGGGAGAAGATCCTGGAGGAGGAGGGGAGCGTAGTACGACCTCAGTCACATCTCCAGGGCAGAGCACCGATCCTGAATGCGGAGATGCGGTACGAGCTAATGGAGATCCTAAAGGAGGATACTACAGTCTATATCGAGCAACTCAAGGACTTCTTTGCGGTTGAGCGTGATGTTGCGGTTGCTCGGACAATGTTGCAGAACACACTCAAAGCGATGGGGGTCACACGGAAGAAAATTCGGAAGGAGGCCAGGGAAAGGGATGAATTAGCACGAATCGACTATCTCATTCACATGCGCAGAGAGTATACAGTGGAGCAGCTAGTGGCCGTTGATGAGTCAGCGAAAGATGAACGGACTATCTATCGTCAGTTCGGACGTTCTCTTGCAGGACAGAGGGCTGTCGCTTGCCAGCCATTCCAACGTGATGAGAGATGGAGTATCCTGCCTGCCTTGAGCGCGAACCGTGGCTATTTTGCCCTTCGTATCATAGAAGGAGCGGTTGATGCGCACCAATTCATTGACTTCATTGCGGAGGATGTGGTGAGTAGAGTGCGGACTTCGTTTATTCTGTCACTGACAACCGACAAGCTACCCCTTATGAACCCCTTTCCTGGTCCCGAAAGCGTTTTGCTGATGGATAATTGTGGGATACATACCTCAGAAACTTTGCGAGAGCTTGTAGAAGGGCATGGATGCCGATTGGAGTTCACACCACCATATTCCCCAGATCTCAACCCCATTGAGGAAAGCTTCAGCTGTGGTATGTGAGATTGTGATCTATCAGTTTCAATGAGGCATTGAGCTGATGTTCGAAGTCTAGTGAAAAGCTGGCTCAGGCACAACTGGAGGGCTGCCGAAGGAGCAAATCCAACGGATGCAATTGTAGAGGCATGCCAAAAGGTCACAGCAGAGAAAGCGCGCGCATGGTTTTATCATTCCGGATATGAATAGATTAGGGAGATTAGGAGTAGTTACAAGAGAAAAGTGATCGCGGTTCAAGTGCAGAGTGACTGGAAACAAAAAAAAAAAAAAAGAGAAAAAGAAAAGATTGGAATTGGTGGCGAGTTGCAACAGACACCACAGAAGTTCTGGAGGTTGAGCACCACCAGTCAAGAAAAGATAAATAAGTGAAAGGAAAGTAAAGGGTATTGTAGTAGTCAAGGTATAGAAACATTGTATTTGGGTTCCGGCTATCTACGAGAATTCACCCAATTTTCGGCGGCGGTCAGCTTCCTTGATCCGCTGCAAGGTGAGCGGCCGGATGCCCGCATTATCCCACATGTCCTTTGATATTTTTGATATCTTTTGACCAGGAACAAAATCCATCTCTTGCAATCGGTCACGGTCTTCAGGTCCAAGCTTTGCGGCGTCGCAAAACTTCGCAAAATCGCACGAGGGGCCCGCCGGGGAAGAGGGAGGGTTTTGAGCAGAAAATGGTGTCCAAGCGAGAGAAGATAGACTGGAAAATTGTGGTGGGGTCTGGGGTGTAAAAGCAGGAGGATACGGGAAGGCTGGGGGGTACAGCATGTAGTGGTATGGAGGCACGGGAGTTGGCCATGTCGGATGGAACATGTTCATAGCTGGCGAAGGAAAAGCAGCTGGAAGAGAGCTGGTAATAACAGATGAAGGACCTGAGGGAACTGCGGGAGTTGGTGTTGCAGGTGGTGGAGAGGGCGGCAGTGCTTTTGGCGGCGGGCGGTTTTTGATGACATCCGTGACCTTGAAGTAGGCAGAACCGATGGGTGGACGATCTAGTGTTGCTTCATTTGCCAACTATATCAAAAAATAGTCAGTTCTATTGCATGTACGATGTAGCTAATTCGATCGATAGATACTATTTTATTTCCCCAAACCTTGCACCGGACCGCATCCAGCTCCCAGTGTAGATTTTCGTAGCAAACACAAGCGATATCCGGATGCTGAGGGCACCGACCCACAGGGTAGTGGTCTCTAACCATTTTGGCAGCATCTTGAACCCTCTGATCAACAGTAGCCTGGCAAAATGTATGTGAATGGAGGGTCAAGAAGAGGGCATATACAAACATACCACTCGGCTCTGATCACGGTCTTCGGTACTAGCAGGTAGGACAAAACTTGGAGGAGGTGCTGGGGCAGTCTGTTCAACAGAGTAGTTAGAATCTCATAGACCACAGGAAGGGAACATCCGCATACCACTGTTGGGCCGGAAAGGGTCGGGCCCATAACAATCAATACTACCAGTTCTTGACCCTTTGCAATCCTTTTCTCAATTTGCCGCTTGAGTGCTTCCATACATATGTCGCTGTTTAGAGGCTGGACAGAAGACGATGCGGGGGCCATGAATTTCCAGGTGATGTCTTGGGACACAAAAAGAGGCGAGATTTGCGCAGCTCGCGCGAGATGCTCACGAAGCTCCGCATAACTGGCGTTGATGGGGAAAGCAAAGGACGGAAGGCGAAGGTTCTGGATAGGAGGTTGCTTTGAGTTCCGACGAGCGCGAGTGGTTTGTTGAGATGGGAGAGCTTGCTGAAGCTCGACATGTGCGATGATATTTGGTGGAGGCGACGGCGGTGCTGGTTCCGCTGATACAGGGGTGCTAGGGATTTCCTTGACCTTTCCGCTGCTTCGCGCCCGCTTCTTAGGAGGTTCGGGCGTCGGGGATGGAGAGGAGGGGAGAGGAGGGTCCTCAGTTGCGGTCGCATCGGCTTTCTGTTTTCCTTTGACGTTACGTTTTGGACGAGCTTGTTCCTTGTGAACTGCTTTTCCTGCAGCTGACACCCGTTTCTTAGCAGGAGGAGGGGGATTCTCAGTTGCGGTTGCAGCGGCTTTCGGTTTTCCTCTGAGATTGCGTTTTGGACCAGCCTGTTCTTTGTGAACTGCTTTTCCTGCGGCTGATCCTTGCCCAAGCGATAACTTTGGCTTGGATCGTGTCCGAGTTTGCTTGGGAGGCGGCGCTTTGCTGGTTGCCTTTCCCTTCTGCTTCGTTGTCTTCTCCGGCGGGGGGAGGTCGGGAAGCGAGTCCTCATCGCCGGAGTTGAGAGGGGCGCAGCGAGGGACATCTGTCGAGGAAACCGATTCTGCATCGGCGGGAGCATTGACAGGGGATGTAGGCAAAAGCTGGTCTTCTTCAACGGAGGAATCGTGGTCGGTTGAACGCAAAGGGAGGCCATCCATGCTCGGGTTCCGCGCAAGGCTTGACTGACCAGGATCAAAAGTGAGCCTGATACGAGTGACCGTCATGTTTAGAGTACGAGAGTAAAAGAGAGTGGTAGAGAGCGTAAAGATGAGCAGAATTAGGTGTCAAGGGATTCAACAGGGGTGAACAGTGGGCGGGTGGTCCCAACTGGGTTTTATGAGCGCACTCCCGTTCCTAAAACGTCACTTTTACACAGAACACTGTTGCTCTTTGGACGTAGCGAGTCGATTATACATTGTATCTCGCAGAATGCTCTAGAATACAAGCTTAGTATTGTGAAAACAATGGCCTATTCGATGAGAAATGAAGGGGGGTTGTTCGGCAGCGTTTGGCCAAGTTTTTTTTTTTGTTGACGCGCGGACAAGGTTTTCGAACATCGCTGTAAGAAGTAGGAAGGTTCAACGTAATTTAAGTGTTGCCTTCACGCCGCTAAAAAGTACTTCCTCGCTTGGCCATTTGCGACTATTCATCAACGTTGAACGAACCAGTTTTTTGACGTCTTGTAAGTACGCGACAGGACCAGGTTGTTGCCCTCAGAAGGGGGTAGCCAGGCACGGCTGGAAGGGCTGGCGACACCCAGGCAACCGAGGCTTCAGTGCACGACGCAGAGTGCAATCACCCCTCACTTTTCTCCCTATCGTCCCTCACCAGGATCCAAATATCCTTGTCTAAGCAATATCTACGATGGATGCTACAGAACAGAAGATCTCCAGCGCACAAGCGGTGGTAAGCATTGACGCGGTCCAATTTCGAATCTGTCCTTTGATGTTGCCGTTGCCTCTCAGAACGAGGAATACGAGAAACTCAAAAGATTCCATGTCGACTGTCGGAGAATCGTGCTCGTCGGCGACGAGGATCCGCCCGAGGGAGGGTTTGGTGTCGTTAGACGGGCCGAGCTGTATCAGTCCGCCTATCTCCCAACATGGCTTGCCTCACGTCGAGATGGCCCACCGCAAACAGTGGCCGTCAAACAGATCAAAATAACCAAGATGTCCAATACGCCGAGGGTGAAACGAGTGAGTGCCGCACATCTTGATACTTTCCGGGAGCTGACCTCAATTTTTGGCAGGCTTTCACGAGGGAAATGTTGGTGTGGTCCAGCTTCGAGGTGCATCCTGGGATCGCCAGGTTTCTCGGCTTTTACGCCGACTTCGCGAACTCAAAAGCATGGTTGCTCTCACCGTGGGAACCCAATGGGAATGTTGGTGAATTCGTCAAGACGCACAACCTGGAAGTTCCCGAAAAGCTATCGCTGGTGCGTGGTGTGAGGTGCATCACGATTGTCACGTCAGCTCATTAATCTCGTCCCCTCGTCTTAGGTCTACGATACCATCGACGCGTTGGCGTTTCTTCATCAACTGGAACCACCGGTTTGCCATGGCGACATCAAATCGGTAAGCCTGGACCTTCGCGAACGAGGATTCTTCAGTCGCTGAATGCATCACTCTTTCCAGGCTAATGTTTTAGTCAGCGCCGATTATAGGGCCCGTCTGTGCGACTTTGGTCTCGCGCGACTGCATGAAGACGGTGGTTTTGGAAGACTGGAGACATCAACGGGCAACAAAGGGTCCATTCGTTGGTGTAGTCCGGAACTCATCGATGGCGCACCGCGTGCCCCGACGAGCGACGTGTATGCTTGGGCCTGGCTAGTTTGGGAGGTCCGTACGCCTGTTATCCTTTGTATTTGCGTGCGACGGTAACATCTACCGACCAGTAGATCATGACGGGGAACTTGCCTTACGGGGAAACCTCGGTCGACTACGCCATCATCCGCAAGATCTTTGAAAGTCCTTTACCCCAGGTTGATGGAGCGTCCCGTCTTAGCGACTGCCTTCAGCTTTGGGAGTTGATGATGAGATGTTGGACCGTGGATCCTCAGCAACGACCGACAGCGAGGATGTGTAAGACCACAGTCACTTATCTGGTAAGCACCACCCGCCCCCCGTTCTCGTCTATTACACCCCTAACCTTCGCATTGAAAGCCCCGCTGCACACCCACCCCTGCGAATGCCGGTCACCAAACCCGATCGGCTGCCCTGCTGGAGAACCTCGGCGATCTTGAGAGTTGGAAAGGAAACTTCGACACGAGCTCTACTTACCTCGACGAAGCCCTGCAACTCTATCAGGAACAAGCGGATACCAAGGGCATAGCCAGCGTTCTCCGAAAGCAAGCTGCCGCCGCATATCGTGTTGCGGACTATGGCCAAGCCCATGCCAAGGCTATCGCTGCCCTTGAGCACTTTCGGAATCTCAACGATCCCCTTGGGATAGCGGATGCGTCATTCTGGCTCGGGACCTCACTTTCCATGCGAGACAAGAAGGATGAGGCCTTGCCAGTCCTGCACGAAAGCCTCGAAATATACCGTACGCATGGAAATGATATCGGCGCAACATCCTGCTTAGCGAGAATCGGCGAAGTCCAGAGGAAGAGGAATCAGCGAGACGAGGCGCTGTCCACACTGGAGGAAGCCGTGGCAGTTGCGGCTCGGTCAGGCGATCGATTGGCAGTAGCAACTGCGCTCAGAGTGATGGGAGCGGTGCACTTTGACCTGGGTGATTTTGCCAGGGCTGACGAGGCCTTCTCGAAGGCTCGTCCCATCGCTCAGAACATAGGATGGCATGCCGGTTTAAGTAGTATCGGATGGCTAATGGGCAAAACAAGGGTGCAGTTGGGTGATTATAGTGAAGCTGAAATGCTTTTACAAGACTCGGTTTCGATTGCCCGACAAGTTGGAGCACGATGGAATCTAGCATGTGGGCTCGAATATCTGGGCGAATGCTTCCAGGAACAATCAAAACTCGACGAAGCGTCTTCAGCATTGGTGGAAGCGTGCCTACTGTTTCAAGAATTGTCACGACCAAACGATTCGGTGCGGGTCGCTTATGCCCTCGTGGAATTGAAGAGTAGCCAAAGCGATTGGGATGGCGCGCTCTTTTGGCACGATCACATCATCGCTGTGTATCGTAGCCAGAAAGACCATGGGGAGATGGCATATCACATAGAACTAAAGAGTCAGACTTTGGTCACGACACAACGATACGACGAGGCGGCATTACATCTCGAGGCCGCCATCGTGACTTATAAAGAGAACGAGTCCCCCTGGGACTGGGAGCGGAGACAACTATGCGCCATCCCGAAGACAGTCATCAAGTGGGAACGTCGATTGCCCCTGTTGTGCAATCTCAAGAAACTCCAGCGGCGTCAACCACAGCTTAGCACGGCCACTCTCAAGCTTCCCATCCCTTTCAACTCCGGAGAACCTTAATCGTTCGTGTTCCGGCCACGAAGATTTCAAAATAGCCCATCTTCTCCCTCTGTCCCCATCCACCCGAGCGCGGAGACGACGACGTCCGTATAGACTGCATGTAATATTTTGTTGTACATACACGAGTATCTGGTATTGCTCGAAAGAGATCCCCACGTCCGATCCTCCAAAGGTACTAGTCGTCGCGATGCCTTGCCTCGGCAGCTCCCAAGAATTGAGCGAAGACACGCTCGTCGAACCGTAGTGAGAGCCCCCAAAGGAGAGTCGATGAGAGATTGAGACCTCAGCGTTTGCGAACAGGTTGGTGGGTTTCTAGGTATCCGATATGACCACTTTATAGTGATTGTTAGTTCCCAAGTTCGGTAGCTCCGGCAGGAGATCACATACTCGGCCGATCCATCAAGGCACCCTATAAGCATCACCTGCTAGCGACGGCTATGGGACGCTACATAGCTGCACATAGTGCCCACTAGCGAGGTAAAGTTTGCACTTGAAGTCACTGAAAGTGGTCGAGAAGATTATGCCGGGGTTCTACAGAGATTCACATCAATATATTCACACCTTCAAAGGAACTCTATGGCCAGAAAGCCTCGTTGCTCGAGGGACGCTACGTCGTGAAGCAACCAGGACATGCCCGACTCTCTTATATCGCACCTGCTTGAACAGGTTCAACTTGAGCTGACGGTTAGGGGCTTCGGAGCTACGAGCAGGTCTCCTTTTGGTCACATATTAAGCACATTTCAAACTCACCTGGACTGGCCTCGTCATCTCCAGGATCATGTTCGTCAGCGGCGCGATTCAGGCGGTATGCCTGCGCCTGTCTGATGTAGCGACCGCCGAGCACCCTCTTATCTTCTTTCTCCGTCTTGTTTGTGAACAAGGGATACCTCGTTCAAATACTCACACAAGGGTGATGTGTAAGTATGAACTGCGGTGAAAACCGCGGGATGTTGGTAAGGCTTCACTGAGGTGGGCTAACCGACGCGCTATCTTGTACGTCCTCATCCGCATCGCATCACCATTCAAAACTTGACGGCTTACTTCGAGTAGTGGTGATTGTCGACTATCGAAGCATTGGCACAGTACTAAACGTGCTTGGCAACTTTGCTCCCGTCACTGCTGCCTCACAGGAAGGCGGTCTATGCCGGTTCTGAATAAGTAGGCGATCATTCTAAGGGTCAGATGAGGCTGGTAACTCAAGTTGGAAAAGCTCCTCAGTGGGCGAATGGTACAAGAATGCGAAAGAGGCGGCCCGCTTATTGACCGCATGCTGTTGCTTGCGTGTGGCATGCCACTGGTGGTTACCTGCTTCTCGCTACAGCGGCTTTCCAGTCCCCTCGATCGGGTGAACCTCGAAGATGTCAACGCATTGGTACGGCATACTAATAGGTCACGCGCCGTTTATTATGCTCATGTGTATCGGATTCGTATCACGTGTAGGACACTTGGGCACTAGAAGTGTACTCACGTGGAGGGAAAGTGGACGATCGTAAACCGAATACTCCTTTCTTCCGCTTTTCCCTCTATGTTTACCCCGTTCAGAATATGAATGGCAGGCTTGTACCAGTGCGAACGAAAGAGAGCCAAGCCCGAGGTCTTCTGGACAGCGTCGTCAAAGGCAGGAGGATGATCGACATGAGCCGAATGTACCTTCCATCACGTGGGGTACACTAAACACGGTGTGGGCAGCGCATCATTTGTCACGTTGTCACGTGGAGTGGAAAAACAAAGGACGGGTCTGGGTCTCCGTCTGGCCATGGTACCAGGGTCGAGGCAATCCTCATTGAAGGCAAAGATGATGCGAGCCGTAGAATTGAGTTTCGGCTCCGAAGGTTCCAAAGAGATCCATTTTCTGCGTCTGTGTGTATTGCATGTACGATTGTCTGTTTCTGTATGTGAGTATTCACGTGATAACACGGAAAATAATATAGGGGAGCAGAACTTCCACACGATGTTCGCCCTCGCGGTATGTCGTCGCGGCAAGTTACAAGCGTTCCGGTGACGGGCGGGTCTTCAAGGAAGGTACCGCGAACTGCGACAGGAGCACCGGGAATGCGCTTCCTGGCTTACCTGGTTTTTGCACGCAGAGAGACTTCCCGCCGTCGAGCTACTTTCGTGCTTTGATGTGACACTCGGTATGCCACTTGCAACCACAGTACGAATGATGGTGATGTTTGGGTCTCCTCAAGTGTCACGGGGTAGGCTGGGAAACGCCGCATTCTTGGAAGCCGAGGCAATATTGAGAGAACCCGATGCTTGCCGGCGGCCGCGACTTTGGCACCGTACCACCACCTTTCACTTCACTCTCCTTCCTCAACCACCAAGCTCTAAACGAGGCCGGCTTCCACGATGTCCACGACGCAATCTACGGAACACGGGGGCCCTCGCACAAGCAGTAGTAAGCGCCGGTCTGGTCCAGTTTAGCATCTCTCCGTTGATGCGCTCTCTTCCTTCCAGGACGAAGAATACGAGAAACTCACAAGGTTCTATCTTGACCGTGGGAGAACTGTTTTGATAGACGCCAATCATACGAGAGAGGGAGGGTTCGGTGTCGTTCGACGAGCCGAGCTGTATCACTCCGCCTATCTCCCCGCTCGGCTGGCTTCACGGTTATATGGCCACCAAAGTTGGTGGCCGTCAAACAGATCAGAGTATCAAATTTTCCTACTATGACGAGGGTGAAACGAGTAGGTCCTGGCACCTCTTATTACTATCTGGTGGCTGAAATCGAAATTTCGCAGGCGTTCAGTAGGGAGATG
>KN823543.1:0-13491 GCA_000827465.1 Tulasnella calospora MUT 4182
ATAAATCTATGCGTATATGCGCGGTATCGTTCGATTTGGACGTTGGCGGGGGTGACGGCGCGCCATACCAGGAAGTGAGTGGTCGAGATGGTCGGATCTTCCGTCGGTTAGAGTAAACGTGAGATGCGGCTTGCTTTGTGGCTAGGTGGTAGGTGGATTTGCTGCCAGACGCCGATAGGAGGTGAGGTGGAAAGTGATCAGAGAGGACGGGGGGAAGGAAAACCGGTCAGAACTGATATTCAGGCACGCCTCGTCGCAAACAACCTTCGTGACCCCAATTGAGCCCTTCGACGTAGTCGGAATGCACTACACTACACTATCGCTCTTCGCCCAAAAAAACAGAAATCAGAATAATGCCTCACTGAGATCAAGACTCTGGTAATGGGGGACTTGAATGATATCGTTTGGCTTCCGTCAACGGGGCGAAGGAATTGCAAGACACCGAGCCACCAACACTCGATGTATTACATTGCATTTATGACGGGATCGGCGGGCAGCCCGATTTGGACAACAATACAAAGTGATGTTTGAATGACGTCACTGGGCTTTCGATTCCCCGCAGTCGGCTGCATTCAACGCGATGAAAGGGACGGAGAGAATCGGTTCGCATTTTTGTGCAATTCTCGGGTTCAGCATGGCAGCGTGGAAGACGGTGCGAGAACGTGATGGACAGTTGTTTAGAGGTCGGACCGTCTGAGTACAGTATTACCCGGAAAATGTCTTCATCATGATGAGGCACGATCTAGACGGGAAAATTATTGAGTGAAAGCAATTATGATCTACTCCATGCGCATATGCAAATCATTATCCGATGGTTGCAATAATAATCCAGACATTGATCCCGTTGTCTTGGCTCGCTAGACAGCGTATGATGGATCTAGTACGACTGTGAAAGGAAAGGGAGAATGAGGGACGATACATGACCTAGACTACGGTTCTGCGAATATTCGTATTCCAATATAACTTGGAATTGCGTACACAAGATGCGCTAAGTATGATGAGATAATTTATAATTTTGCGGGACTTTTTGTTCGTTTCGTGGGGGGTGGAGGGGTTACGTCCAAGTTTTCCGAGTCAAACAACGCTGGAGCCGGGAGACTTCGACCGGAGAGATAGAAACGGCGATGTGATCCCGGTACCTTTCACAATGTTGAAGATATTGGCAAGAGATGGAATCCGAGAAAAAAGGAAAGAAAGCAGTCGTGGAAAGTTTTAAAACCCCGCAATAGCACAACTGACAAACGGCTTTAGTGAGCCATCGCATAAAGCCACTACAACGCTCCAAATATCTACCTAACCACGAAACTCAGACGCTATGTCTTGAAATCGCTCGCTCACGGCGATCGAATCAGACGTTACTCCATGTGTTTAAGACGTTCCCAAACCATTACACATATATCACTTAACGGACGGCCCATTCTCGTGTAGATTTCGCAAGCCTCGCAGCAAGCCACCTTCGCATCTCCGAAATGGCCTTGCAAGGTGAGTACCCACGCCAGCCCAGCCAAAGATTTTGCTTCACCTTCCTCGTCGAGGATTGCAGTAAATACAGCACGTGCTTGAGAAAAGCATTCCTCTGCCTCGGCATATCGCTCCGGGAGAACATTCAACATACCAAGGCTGTGCAACACGGTTGCTTCTCCATGAGCATCATCTAGACTTAAAAATATGGCTTGGGCAAGCCGGTAACACTCCTGTGCTTCGGTGTAGTTGCTCTGGACGAGTTGGGCAGTGCCCATGTGATGAAAAGTCGTTGCGCGAGCTGCATAGTTGCCGATTTGAACAAATGCTGCTTCCGCTTGAATTAGCGCATCCATCTCTTCGTTGTATTTTGCTTGAGAGCTGAAGATACGAGATAACAGTAGCGAAGCGTGCGCCCGGCCTGCTTCGTCAGAAAGGCTGATCCAAATGGCAAGGGCTTCTGTGACCGCTTCCTCAGCCTCCAGATGTCGTTGTTGGGTGTGAAAGAGTTTCCCCAGGGCCAATAGGGTTTTAGCACTACTACGACCATAACTGCCACGAGCGTATAAAGCGAGCGCTTGGCGGTAGTATGACTCCGCTTTGTCGTATTTGCCCTTGTCGCTATAAAGGATTCCAAGAGAACGCAATGCGTTTCCTGCACCAAGATAATGGCAGATGCGAGAATGGATCTCATGAGCGACGTTGAAAGCCTGCTCCGCCTCTTGGTTCCTCAACTGGGCGCGATGAGTTCTCCCGAGGCCGAGCAATGCGTTTGCGGCACCCAAATCGTTGCCGATGCGAGAATGAATCTTGTGGGCGGCATCGAAAGCCTTCTCCGCCTCTTGGTTTTTGGACTGATCGCAATAGACTTCTCCCAGACATTCCAACGCGTTTGCGGCACCCAAATGGTTGCCGATGCGGGAGTGGATTTTGTGAGCGGCGTTTAAAGCCTTCTCCGCCTCTTGGTTCCTCGACTGAGCGTAATAGGTTTTCCCCAGATTGACCAACACATCTCCGGTGCCCAAATGGTTGCCGATGCGAGAGTGAATCTCGTGAGCGGCATTAAACTCGTTCTCCGCCTCTTGGTATTTTGGCTGATCGTGATAGACTTCTCCTAGACCTTCCAACGCGTTTGCGGCACCCAAATGGATGCCGGTGCGGGAGTGGATTTCGTGAGCGGCTTTGAAAGCCTTCTCCGCCTCTCTGTTCCTTGACTGGGCATGATAGGTCTTCCCGAGACCGAGCAATGCGTTTGCGGCACCCAAATCACTACCGATACGAGAGTAGATCCCGTGAGCGGCATTGAAAGCCTTCTCCGCTCCAACGTGGTCCCTCGACTGGGTGCGATAGGTTTCCCCGAGCTCGAGCAATGCCTCTGCGGCACCTAAATCGTTGCCAATGCGAGAGTGAATCTCTGGGCGGCGTTGAAAGCCTTCTCCGCCTCGAGCCTCCTCTTCTGGTCGCGATAAGTCTTCCCCAGGCCCATTAAAGCATTCCCGGAACCTAAATCGTGGCCGATGCGAGAGTGGATCTCATGAGCGAGATTGAAAGCCTTCTCTGCCTTTTCGCTTCTCAACTGAGCGTGATAGATATCCCCCAAACTGACCAACGCATTTCCCGCGCCCCGATCGTTACCGAGGCGAGAGTGAATCCCGTGAGCGGCATTGAAAGCCTTTTCCGCCTCTTTATTTTTGAACTGTATGCGATAAATATCTCCTAGATAGTTCAACGCGTTTGCGGCACCCAAATCGTTGCCGATGCGAGAGTAGATCTTGTGAGCGGCGTTGAAGGTCTTCTCTGCCTCACTATGCTTGAACTGAAGGTGATGGACCTCTCCCAGATCGCTCAACGCATTTGCAGCCCCCAAATCATTGCCTATACGAGAGAAGATCTCGTGAGCGGCGATCAAAGCCTTCTCGGCATCACCATGCTTTGACTGAGAGCGATAGACTCTTCCCAGACCGCACAACGCGTTTGCGGCACCCACATCGTTGCCGATGTGAGCGTGAATTTCGTGCGCCTGCTTGTACACTCCTTGGGCCTCCTCTAACTTCGATTTGTTGTGATACTGATCCCCAAGGACATTCAATGCATCCCCCAGCGCCTCCTCGTCTTGTGTTTGAGTCGCAACCTCAATAGCTGATAGGCAATGGCTCTCTGCCTTGGCGTAATCGCTCTGGAGGCCATATATTTCTCCGAGGTTAACGAGAAGGCGTGCGGATCGTGTCTTCTGAGTATCGCGAGTATTGGGTAAAGGTGTCTCGGAAGGCTTACAGGGGGCCATCTCAGAATCGTTGGCAAAATTCTTCGTTAAATTACTCACCACCAGGCTAATCTTTCGCTCAAAAGTAGAAGCATCGATTCTTCTAGCGGGTTGAGAGAGCCAGCAGTCGGACATTAGACCGCAGAGCATCAGAACATGGGACAGCTGGGCGTCCTCTCGGATGGCTGGCAATTTGCCCTTTATAGTGTGCATTATTACGGCCGTATCCTTGTTCAGTTCTTCAAAGGGAAGTTTTCCGGTCATGACCTGATGGGTAGCCACCGATAAGCTACGAGATCGTGAACGTGAACTGATTCCTGGGGTACCCACCTC
The DNA here is from genome assembly GCA_000827465.1 of Tulasnella calospora MUT 4182. Taxonomy (NCBI): domain Eukaryota; kingdom Fungi; phylum Basidiomycota; class Agaricomycetes; order Cantharellales; family Tulasnellaceae; genus Tulasnella; species Tulasnella calospora. The sequence continues at coordinate 4,058 of KN823543.1, forward strand.
CCAGCATATCCACCCAAGAGCCCACATGTCACTAGGTAGGTCCTGCATCTCGTCACGCAGCACTTCAGGAGCCGTCCACCGGAGGGAAAACCTCGGCCCTGTCAAGGTAAGTTCCAAGGTCGAAGCGCTGAATTTGACTTGTGGGGAGGTTGACTCGGCGATGTCATCATTACAGCTGTTTGCACTAAAGTTGGCACAAACCCAACATTAGGTAATTTTCGACGATTTTACGCACCAACGTCGGCGACGCCTAGCTCCTCCAAATCGTCACCGTTTGCTTTCATACTTTGCAGGGTTTATTATGAGCAGTGTCTCGAGAGGTCTGATGTATTTTTGTTTCGATAGTCTTTGTTTTTACAATCCACCAGATTTTAGCCTCCTTTCTAGATTGGCGATGGATTACATCATAGCATGTAAATATTTAGCCATCATCTCTATCTAGCTATGACTATATCTTATGCTACGAGGTCTCTCTGGGCTGGGGTGGACACGGTGATCGGAGTATCATGACCTGATTTGGGCAACACGGTACCGCCAGGAAGCCCTGACCGTACGCACTTGATCACCACCACCACCTTGCGATCCACCCTTCAAGCCCTTCTCATATGACTCGTGGGCATGGAACCGACCCACAGCTTTGCTGGGCGGTCATTCAAATGCTTGCATCTGGACTACCAGTCGAGCTTGTGGTCAAGTTTTCACTAATCTCAAAACGGACTGTTCATCGCATCCGCGCTCGTTTTCTTACCACCGGCGACCCCACCCTGCCCAAGCACGAAGGTAGAAAATTAAGTCGAAGGAGACTCTTGACCCAGGAGGATCTTTATGTATGTACAGAGGGTCTGGAATTGCGTTGACTGCCAGCTATTGTTTCATGGATCTTTGGAGATATGATCAACCACTAATTCAAACCTTACTGCATGTGTGTTTCCTTAGTTCCTTGAAGGAAGTCTTCAGAAGCGACCAGAATATTACCTACGTGAGCTGGCAGAGGATCTTCGAAAGGTTTGTGGTGTAGCGGCCTCAGAAGCGTCTGTTTGGCGAGCACTGCAGCGCATCGGTTACTCCCGCAAACAGGTTGAGATCGACTTTTCCCAGTAACTTAGGGACGATTTATTTATCTTTTTTCTTTACTATAGATATCAAAGATGGCTGTTGAACGTAATGAGGCCCGCTGCGATGCTTTTCTTCTGGAGGTTGGGCAATTTGATCCCAGTCAGCTTGTGTTTGTAGATGAGAGTGCCGTCGATAGGCGAACCCTGCAGCGGAGATTTGGGTGGGCACAAGAAGGTCGCCGGGCAGAAATGCATGGGCATTTTGTTCGTGGAGCAAGGTCGAGTCTGCTATTTTTCGTGCCTCTTGAAGCCTTTTGCTGACTCACTGTCAATGATGTCCTTATCAGATACTCCTTGCTGCCAGCTCTTTCATTATCTGGAATTATATACTCCCAAATTGTTGAGGGGTCTTTCACTGGCACGTCCTTCTTTGATTTTGTCGCAAACCTCCTTGATCGGATGCAACCATATCCTGCCCCAAACTCGGTCTTGGTGACGGACAATTGCGCCATTCACAAGGTGGACGGAATACGGCAACTAGTGGAAGAGCGGTAAGTTGTTTTAGGAATTTTGGACTGGTTTTATGAACACGCTTGTTGACATTCAGTATAGCGGCATCCGATTGGTCTATCTTCCGCCGTATTCTCCTGACTTCAACCCTATAGAACTAGCCTTTTCATCTATCAAGGCTCATCTACGGACCAAAAATAGTGAACTCATGCGTGCAATGACCGGGAAGCGTGGAGATGCCTTGACAACACGGTTGCTGCTTCATGATGCCATTTTTACCGTTACTCCTGAGAAAGCTCATTCATGGTTTCAGCATTGTGGGTATGTACACTAAGATGTAGTCATTCTGGGCCAATTTTTGTGTAGTACGTGCTTGGCGTGCGGTTGATTGCCGGGCTTGCGGTTGAACCCCTGAAGCTGCTTGACGATATATATTGATCCAAGAAAGAAAGGTAAGACAGAAGAATCTAAGAAAGGCAGCATTTGAGAGAGTCGTGGTCCAAGAAAGAGTATCCTAACATGCGATTCTAGTATCCGAAAGTCATATCCTCCTCCGCTTTGCCGCGATTGCTTCTCGCTTCATCCGCTTCACATCTTCCTCCACCCACTTCAAAATACAAGAGGCATAACCCCAAGGGATTACCTGAGAACCTTCGGCTACCACATTGACAATGTCCTCGGGGCCAACTCGTGCTGGATCGTACAGTGAGTTGATCCGTAAATATCCGCCCTGCTCAATTGCGTCTCCCCACTGCGCAAAGTTTTGACCATCCTGCTCGCGACGGGTGCCATCAACTTGTGTCCTCAGCCAGTTTGCAACACGGGGATAGTCGATTTCATCGTCCAAGTCGCCGGGACTTGTAGGTACCGGGACACCTATCCCTCCGGCACCCACTGGCAAGTACCCGAACGGTGATGGAAACATCATCGGCGCCATGCCATAGTACTCGAAACCCGTCGGGAATCCCGGTTGGACCGCATATGCTGGCGGAGAAGCGTTGGTTCCAGGAAAAACCGAGGATGATGACGCTGTCGGAAGGGGGCCGGATGAGGAGTGTATGTCATGAGCGGGTGCCAGATGCGAGCTAGGAGGCTCCTGGGAGGGTCTGGCGGAGGCCGGAGTTGATGAAGTTGAAGGCTTTGTGGCATATCGGCGGGGCTTGACTGGTGCGTCCAGGACGGCCGAGCGGATGCACTCGGGAACTTGCAGTGGGGAGTACTTTGTAGGATCTTCCCGCTACACAGTTGTGACAAGGAGAATTAGTTCTCAGCTGGGACCCGACGCAATAAATGTGGCAAAACATGTACGCACCCACAATATTTCCCAGCGAGAAGCTTCTGAGTGGGTGACATGATCGTGGCGGCCAGCCGGGCTGACACCAATGCAAATAGCACGTTTATCAAGCGCGCAGGGGAAGGCACTACGGGCTTGAGGAAGGAATGTTGCGTTGGTTTTACCGGAAATAGCACCCTGACCCGCCGCTGAAGTCGGAGGATTAGATCCACCCTTAGCAATCGAGGTCGATGATTTCTGACATTAAGGCATTGTTTAACTTCAGGTCTTCATATAGAGAGGGAAAAGGAGCTTACTCGGGCTTCGGGCGAATGAATATCCGAAATGATAACCACCACAACCTTCTGCTCCGGACACTTAGAATCGGCGTTGACTTTCCCTCGTTTCACCTTCAACTCCCAGTCCACCTGTTTCTTGTCTTCTTTCACTCTTGCCAGCTTCACGGCAGTCTCCATCTTCTCAAACGCACGGATTTCGGTCTCGACATCCGCAGTGATGCTAACCAGTTCGAGAGGTGAAGAGTTTTTCGGCATCGTGTTAAGCTTCCATGCAACCTCTAGATCCTCCTTGTTGATGCCCATGGTTGTGGCAATAGCTTCCTTGTGCTTCGCGATAGGTAGATCGGAGGGGATAAGGATTGTTTTGACACGTCCGGTGGCTGGAATTTCGTACTCTATAGCAGACGCAATATGGACGGGTGCAATAGTTTCTATTAGGGATGATAATAGGTACGTCAGTAAGGATGGATTTACTTCAGAGCGCTGTAGGACTAATTATACCTGGTGAAGTGACAGGTGGCGGCTGACTCGCCTCTTGAAACTCCTCCCATGGATCATATTCATCCTCCCATTCATTATGTCAAGGTTCAAGGAGTCAAGGACAATGAAGCGAGGCGTTCACAAGAGACGAGCGATGAAGACGAGGGAAGAGGAACAATGTATTCGAGGTAGAGACAAGAGGCGGAATGAGGAACAACCCTCCTCATTCCGCTGAGACTATATACTACGAAAGTGGAGGTGATTACTAATTACTTCAGACGACGCGTCAGCTACATGTGTTAACAATGAGGGATGAGCATGAAGGTGAAGCAAGGCGAAAGTCCAGATTCATACATGAGGCAAGAGTCCAGACCTGATCATAATAATCACACACGACATCAAAGAATAACAAAGAGAAATACACAACAACAAACACATACAAATAGATACTAATATTATGCATGGGTGATGAGGTCATCACAGTTGCCCCTCCTTAAGGATGACGACGAGAGGGAGGAGGTTTATTGGTTAGACTGAAAGCGTTCGGGAATCGTTGATGGAAGTCCGCAACTACTTCTTGACAATGTTCTGTGTCCGATTCGGGTTGCCAAGAATTATGGCTATCATCAAATCCTTTCCACTTGAACAAATATTGGAGTTTCCCTCGTACGTATCGTGAGTTAAGGATTCTTTCGACTTCATATTCTTCTTCACCGTCGACAATCACTGGTGGGGGTGTTGGCTGAATACGTCCCGGAATGGTATCTTCCTTGTGTGGAGTAAGAAGAGAGATGTGGAACACTGGATGAACTTTCATTGTTGGAGGGAGCTCAAGTTCGTATGCGTGCGAGGAGATTTTCTTTTTTACAGCATAAGGGCCTAGCCGTTTGGCAGCGAGTTTCGTCGAGGGTCGATCCGTTGTGATATTTTTTGCTTCGAGCCAGACTTTGTCTCCTTCCTTTAACTCCTCCTCTTCGTCTCGATGTTCATCATAATATCGTTTCTGCCTTTCTTGTGCTAACGTCATAGCTGATTGAATCTCTTCTTGGAGGACTTTAATCCTTTCCAGTCTTTCCTCAGCTTCCGGACTACTTTGAGCGTTTGATGGCATATTCGTGAACATCGGATTATATCCCCGACTTGCCATAAATGGAGAGGTTCCGATAGACGAGTGGATCGAATTATTGTATGCAAACTCTGCAAATGGGAGAAGTTCGTCCCAATCATCTTGTCGATGGTTGCAATATATACGGAGGAATCCTTCGACGTTTTGATTCGTTCGTTCGGTCTGTCCATCGGTTTGGGGATGATAGGCGGTCGAATATATTGGATTAATCCCCAGTCCCTTGTAGAAAGCTTTAATGAATGGGGCATTAAATTGTGGTCCTCGATCCGACACTATTCTTGCAGGTGTTCCGTGTAGTCTCCAGACGTTGGCGATAAACAAGTCTGCCGTTTTTTTCGCGTCCAGTCCTAACTCTTTTGTTGCGATGAAATGTCCTTCCTTAAGCAGGCGATCTACTACCACCATGATGGTGTCATTGCCTTGTCTGGTTACTGGCAGTTTCGTGATGAAGTCGTACGATAGATCTTGCCATGGTCCAGTTGGGACCGGAAGGGATTTCAATAGTCCAGTTGACCTGTGCTGAGGTTTACTTCTTTGGCAAGCGTCGCATCCATCAACATAACGATTGACATAAGCTTTTTGTGATGGCCAATAGTATCCTCTGGCTACTAGTTCGAGGGTTTTCGCTTGTCCTGGATGTCCTGCCATTACCGAATCGTGGTAGAGTTGGAGAATGATCCGTTTTATCTCTTCGTCATTTGGGACATATATTCGATTTCGGTATTTCAGAATGCCTTGTTCCAGCTTGTAATCTTTCATCTCGTCTTGGACTTTCTTTGGAGCGGAGGACGGATTGGCGTTAAGGTATGCTAGAACTGCCTCGATCATCGGGTCTTGTTCCAAGGCTGCGGTGATTAATTCGACGATCTCTTGATCAGTTGCCAATGTTACTTCTTCGTCTTCGTCGTTCTCATTTGCATTGATTTCAATGATTTTTGATGGTGGGAGGAGCGTCAAAGACGGTTCTTCTGCCCCCTCTTCAGGACGGTGATCCGATCTCCGTGACAGAGCGTCGGGTTTCCCTGACTTGGTGCCTGGTCTATATTCGATAGTGAAGTCGAATCTGGCGAGTTCCTGTAACCATCTGTGTTGTCTGTGGTTTAGTACTTGCGCCTTCTTGAAGTACTCCAAGTTTTTGTGATCCGTCAGGATTCGAATTGGGAACTTTGCTCCTTCCAGGTAGTGTCTCCAATATTTCAGGGCACGTACAATTGCCAGCATTTCTTTATCGTAAATGTCGTAGCGTCGTTCAGCTGGAGTCATGGATTTAGACATGAATGCATTGGGATGTATTTTTCCATCGTTGGCTTTTTGGGAGAGGATAGCTCCATAGGCGTATCCAGAAGCATCAGTCTCCAGAAGAGAAGGTCTATCAACATCGTGATGTACTAGCACAGGAGCGGTTGTGAAACGCGTTTTTAGGAGATCGAACGCATCTTGGCACTTAACACTCCATTCCCAGGGGACGTCTTTCTGGAGAAGGTTTGTGAGGGGTTGAACGATTTTGGAGAAGTCTTGGATAAAGCGTCGATAGAAGTTTGCGAATCCCAGGAATTCTTGGATTTGTTTTACTGATGTAGGGGGTTGCCAGTCCTTAATGGCCTCCACTTTGTGTTTATCCATCGAAATCCCGTCTTTGGTGACCCATAATCCCAAGTACTCTGCTTCTTCCTGGAAAAACTTGCACTTCTTTGCGTTGCAATAGAGATAATTTACCCTGAATCGTTGGAAGAGCGTCCTAAGCGTTTGGATGTTTGCGTCTTTCCCTTCGGTCGCAACCGTTGTATCGTCCAGATAGTTTACTACAGTTTCGTTTAACATATCATGGATAACGCTATTCATGTATCGTTGGAATTGAGCCGGGGCATTCCGAAGTCCAAATGGCATAACGGTCCATTCGAAGAGTCCGTATCGTGTTTTAAACGCTGTTTTCCATTCATGTCCTTCGGCGATCCGAATGTTATGGTAGGCTTCTTTCAAATCCAGGGAAGTTAGGCAATCTTTCCCTCTGAAGAAGTCGATGAGTTCTCCCTGCATAGGAATCGGTCCTTGGTCGGGGATGGTAATTTCGTTGATTGGGCGATAATCTATGACTAAACGTTTCTTCCCATCCTTTTTTCCTACAAAGAAACACGACGACGCTACTGAGGAGCTTGATTGTCGAACGTATCCTTTTGCTAACATTTCGTCCAACCATTCTTTTAAATCTCGATTATCCTGTTCGGTACCATGGTAGAGACCCCTTGGTTTTGGAAGCTCAGCATTCTCTTTTAGGTTGATCTCGCAATCATAACCTGGACGATGCGGAGGTAGTGGGACACCTTTGGGTTTTTCGAAGATATCCAAGTATTCGTGGAGTTCGGGGGGGACTAACTCTTCGACGGTTTTTTCGTTCGTCTCCATATTTTTTGCTGCAATTTTAGCTGCGATGCTTGTTCCCGCGATGACGGTGGGAAGGTCATTTGATCCTGCGATTTCCATTGGGTCTGGTTCTCCCGAGGATCTTCCGTATACATCGGCTTGGGAACATAGGCAACCGTTTGAGCAATAGACGTCGTGGAATGTTATCCTCCCAATTTTCCAGTCGATTTGTGGATTGTGTTGATGCAACCAAGGTTTTCCCAGGATTACAGGGTGGTTTCCGATATTCGCAACATCCATCGTTATTGTCTCCTCGTGATCTCCCATTGTCAGCCTTGTTTTTACCTCCCGATCAATCGTTCCCAAGGAATGGCCGTCAATCGCAGTTGGGTATCGTGGGAAGAGTTTCTTACGAGTTGGGATGTTATTAATGGAGACGAAACGTTCATTTACAAAGTTCGATGTCGCTCCTGAGTCGATCATCGCGGTAGTGAGGGCTGTGACATTTCCAGTGGTCAATTTTGTCGGTACGATCAAATGCGCTGAAGGATCCATAGGCATGTGATTCATATTCGATCTGTTTACATATGTACCTAGAATATGACTACTGGATTGAACACGATTTGGCACAGTCAAATCGTGTTGGATGGAAAACCCTGCGTGTTAGACGACTGCAGGTCTTGGCTTGCTCGGGAAATGGCTGCCATAAATTTAGCGAATGGATTTTTATCCTGAATGGCCGCTATCACTGGTTCGGGGTTCTTTGGTGCCCAAGGATTTGTTGCTGAGAGATTCGTGCGCCTTTGGGGAAGGTTATGGTCCCTTGCCATGTGTCCCTTTTCTCCACAATAATGGCACAATCCTTCCTTTCTGCGACGGTCCTTCTCTGCTTGGCTTATCGGCCCTCTTCGAGCGGCGTCGATTTGCATAGGTACGGGAGTCGTATGCGCAAAATCGTTCGGTGCTTGAGACGATGGTGCAGGTGCCCTTGATCCGATGAAAGGGTTTTTGTTGGAAGGTTGTTTGCCCATAGGAGTCTTCCCACTAGCTTCTCCTTTCCTTTCTTGTTCTCGACTCCAGTGTCGGTTGTCGATTTTTATGGCCGTTGTGATTAGGGCCGCTAAGTTGACAGGGTCGTCCATTTTGGCTAACTCGTCTTTTACATGTGGCTTAAGACCATCGTAGAAGGAGTGTTGGAGTTGGTTGTCTTCGGTCCACCCCAATATCGCTATCAGCTCTCTGAATTCGCTTGCGTATTCGGCCGTTGACCGAATTTGCTGCAGCTTATTAAGCTTTTGAGCCGCAACTCGCTTTTCGTCCTGGTCGAAGAATGCTTGTTCAAATTCCCCTTTGAAGCTGCTCCAGTTTGATGCCCGTAGCGTGTTAGACTGCGCCAGCATTTCCTGAGTTATTGGCTGTGCCCATTTGGCCGCCTTTTCCTGAAGCAATAGCAAGGTGAATCGAATTTTCGAAGTTGCGTCTCGGAATTCATTGGGTCGTGCCATAAAGTACAACTCGCATGCTTGGATGAAAGATTTGGCTGCAGCTCCTCTTTCTCCTTTGAAGGGTTCCGGTTTGACGACCTTGGCGTCGGAGGTTCCCATAATAGGGTTCTGGGTAACGTTGACTACCGGGGCTGGGATATTAACCACCGGGACTTGACTTTGAATCATGCTTTGGAGCGTCGCGTATCGCGTGCTCCCAGCGATGAGATCTTGTTCGGCTTGGTCGAGCTTGGTTTTAAGCTCTTGCTGCTCGCGAGCCATGCGAGTTAAATGTTTTAGGACGGTCTCGTTGTCCATGCCGGTGAAATCAAGGTCGGCTTCCATTACTGAGTTGTTTCTGGCTCAGGACTTGGATAGGGGATGTCGTTGGGTTCGGGACTGGGGGTAGGAGTATAGAATTCGGGTTCGGGAGATTGATCGGGACTTATGTTATCGAAGAGGATGTAATACACCTCAGCTTCTTCGATGAGATTTACGAGTTGTGCGTTAAGCTTCTTAAGGATTTTAGCGTGGTGATTGAATACAGGTAGGCCTTTATAGACTTTCTGTTTCATTCACCAAGTGGGCTTTGCTTCGAACCACGATTCTTCGCTAGGCCAGCCAAGTACGTCGAGCGGGTGGATGCTGTAGTACGCGGCGAAGTCGTGGACGTTTCCGTTGAACTCGGGTGTGAAGAGAAAAAGATTTTTATAGGTTAGAGGTAGTGATTCTTTATCGGCTATCCTCCGTCGGGGGTATGTTCGTTGGGTCCTTCGATTAAAGTCGATAGTGACCAGTGGTTTTTGTTTGCTACTACTCGATTTGGTGGGCGAGTTGTAAGCCAGG
>KN823547.1:0-13422 GCA_000827465.1 Tulasnella calospora MUT 4182
CTCGGAATCTTGACGGACGTTTCGATGACATACATACTCGGATTCGCACTCCTCCCTTCCGTTCCTGGGGGTCGAGCAGCAGTAGCACCTGGGGCTTCTGATACCTTTATTCCAGAAACAACCACATCTTCCGAGAGACTCCGGACAGTGGGTTGGGCCGTCGGATCAGATTCGTCGAACTCCATCACCAAAATCGTGTGCTGGCCTCCTGGCGGTGGAATGACGTTCACGGGTGCGTCGTCGGCATACTGATAGTGGATGATGGCTGGGTGAGCTAAAGTTGACGATGCTGGTCCTCTGACGGCGTCGCTGGTAATGAGAACGTATTGCGGTGGGTCCTGGATCCCTGACATCAACCGAAGATGAGAGGTGGTGGTGGTTGGCCGCAGGCGCCCACGTGAGAATCGACACACAAATCGACGTGCCTCGTTCTCCCCCAATCGACTCATATCAAAACCCTCACCCCCCCCGCTACCAAGTATACTCCCTCATCCCGCTGGCAAGTATAAAACCCTCTGTCTTGATGCCACCCCCCAATTTCATATTCAGTAATCGGGAGCCGGACAACGAAGCAGAAGATTCCCTCGTCCAGCCTGGTCGTAAAGTCCAACTCCTGCCAGAACTTCCTGGAACCCTCAGGATAACAGGACACTTGATTGCTCAAGGAAGCTTTGCTACTGTATTTAAAGGAATATTGTCGTTCCCGGGAGGGGAAACGAGGACTGTGGCAATCAAACGGGTGAGGCTCTCGAATATTCCTTACACCACTCGCAATAAATACATAACGGTGAGGCTAGCATATTTCATCTTTCCATTCGCTTTGGTCTTCTTTCTTACACATAGCATGACAGAGAATCAAACGAGAGACGGTTATCTGGACTACGACAGCACACCCAAATATCTTACCTTTCATCGGATATCAGATCGTGGAAGATTGCCCACTGCTCGTCTCACCATGGTGCGAGAATGGTAGTTTATCCAGCTACATTTCTAAGCATCCAAACCTTACACGGAACGAAAAAATCGAACTGGCGAGTCGTCGACTTTTAGCCATTTATTTTGCGCGGTGACTCATCTTTCCTCTGCCTAATTCTCGGCCGATGAACACAGCTCTGCCATGCGGCGCGTGGCCTCTTACATCTCCACGACCTCAAACCACAAATCGTTCACAGAGGCATCAAGCCGGAGAACGTTATCATTCAAGACAACCTTGTAGCGGCACTCTGCGACTTCGGTCTCTCGAAATTTCAGGTGGACAGGCGTAATGAAATGGGGGCAACTGGAATGACCCTGCATCCAAATGCCTTTCCCGCGAAGGAAATCTGCTATCACGCGAAGGAGCTTCTTATGGATGATTCCGCAACCCCTGCCACCGACGTTTATGCGTTCGGAGGACTCATCCTCGCTGTATGTCCCTTCAATCTTTTGTGAATTTTCATTCTAAATTTTTGCGGAGTCCAGGCGATGAGCGGGAAAGAACCATTCTGGAAGAAGTCGCGGATTTCCATAAGTATCGCGGTTTTCAACGATCAAACCCCGCTTCCTAGAGACCATCCTCAGTTCCCCGAAAATGATCCACTTTGGAATTTACTTATTACCTGTTGGAGTGGCGAACCCGAAGGTCGGCCCTCGATGCTTGAGGTCCTTCAGAAGGTAAGGTCATGTTCACTTGTTAGGGCGGGACGGAAGTCTCGGTATTGTAAAACCCCCCAGTGGAACCCCAACTCAATCCATGGCATTTTGTGGTCCCATTTCCTGCTTAGCTTGAGGATGAGTGGGGAAATATATATGGTCCTTTGCAGGTAAGTCGGCCCATGCCCTGCCCTCTAATCCTTGCCGTCCTAATACATTGTTAGAGCAGGTTGAACCACCGCTACAGCCTATAGAGCCTACTAGCGAAGAGAAATCCCTCGTTCGGCCTATAGAGCCTACTAGCGAAGAGAAATCCCTCGTTCGACCTGGCTATTTTATCTTCAAACGTGAGCTCCCGGAGCCGATTCCAGGTAAACTCATCAAGCCCGGGGAAGCTGTGACACGAGGAGGCTTCGGTGATATGTTCCAAGGTTCATGGGTTCGACCAAATGCCAACCCTGTCGCTGTGGCTATCAAGTGTGTTCGACCACTTGACCAATTGGAGTACGAGAAGTTCAGATTGGTGAACTCACATCTCAGGATGCCATCACTATCTAGCTTGCTAACACATATTTCGACAGAGAGTTAAACGAGAAACGCTCATCTGGGAGATGGTAAAGCATCAGAACATTCTTCCATTCTTTGGACATCAGATTGTCGACGGAACGCCGATGCTCGTCTCCCCTTGGTGTAAGCATGGCAGCCTTGATATATACACCAGGGAACATCCCGAACTTACGCGAAGCAATAAAATCGAGCTCGTGAGTTCTTCTGCTGACCTTCCTACTGCTCCTCGTAATTGATTAGAGGCAATAAAACTGGAACTAGCTCTGCGGTGCCGCTCGTGGTCTCTTGCACCTGCATTCTCTCAAACCTCCGATTTATCACGGGGACCTGAAACCTCAGAACGTCATCGTTCGAGACAACCTGGAAGCCGTGCTGTGCGATTTTGGAATTTCAAGGATTATTTTAGGGGAGAAAGAACATAGCGGCTGGACGACGTCGGAGGCCTGCAGCGGGACCGTGGGTTTCCTAGCAAAGGAGATCCTTGAAGACGGCGGGCCAACAACGGCAACGGACGTTTACGCTTTTTCGGGTGTGATTCTTGCCGTACGTTTCTTCTTGTCTTAACTCTCATAGCAGCTCCCGACACAACTTCCCTCGTTAGACTATGAGTGGTCAACCGCCTTTTTACAAGAAGAAAAGCTTTGCAAAAATAATTGCGATCTCCAAGAACCAAACTCCGGACCCTATGGATCACAGCGAACTTCCTCAAACGGACCTCCTTTGGGGTTTAATGCGAGAATGCTGGAGTTCCGAGCCAGAATCCCGACCCCCTACGGCAGACCTATTAAACCGTGTAAGTTTCCTCATTACTGTAAGAACCAAACTGCATTTAAGCTCTTCTATGTTTTATAGCTCAAGGCCGAGATTCTGCCCCGTTGAGACGGTTTCAGAAGCCTCGCTGGCCGGAGCCCTGGACTTTCAAGTTGCTATCAACTCTGGACCTGCATAACCTAGCTCGTTTCAATTTGTCGTGTTGCGCCCTGAAATTTAAGGGATTGCTTGTTCGTCCTAGGACCAGTCACTCTCTGACTCAAGTGCAAACGAAAGGTCGTCGAAGACCCGAGCTGCGCTATCAGGAGTCTTTGTCGTACTCGGAAAAATACTGAGTGAATGATTATTTATACCATGAGACAAGGGAGCTTCCGTTTAACCTGGCTAGCAGCGGCAAAATGGCCAAGAAGCAAGAAGAATAGGGTGCTCGCGGGAAGACCCAACGAGCACTTTTGAAGCGTTGAGTTGGAATGGTCTGAGATCAGAAAGAGGTCTCATTGCAGAGGAAACTTGCCGACTCGTCTCCAGAGGACGTCATGAAAGGGAGAAAAGGTTCCGCGCAATAGATACTTATATCGAACCTTGAAAATCATTGGTGCGAGAAGTCACCCGCTTCATGCACTGTGATTTTGTTCGCTGGTTCGAGAGTGCGGGTGGGCACCGCCGGTGAGGGGCTGGGACTCAACAGCTCTACCAAATAAGGATGGTGGAGCTACTGTAAGGTCTGCCATTTACCATCGGGATCCTCCCGTGGCTCTGGGAACGTTGTGTATCGGGGTTGGTGGACGACTCGCAGGCACGTGAGGATAGACAAACAAACTCACGTGACGAGATTCTAGTGTTGACCGGCCTTCCAACTACAACAGCCTCATTCTCCTCTTCAATCAGCGCCGCTGAATACGATGGCAACACGAAAACCTCCGTCCTCGGGACAGGGAACCTCTCGAATCAAGCCAACAGCCATTGCCACGAGACCTCGAGCACAGTTATCTAGAACCAGCACAATTGATGAACTTTCCGAACCAGGTACTTCGAGGACATCTACACCCACACGCCAACCAGTGTCGTTTGCCAGTCCAACAAAGACCATAGGGAGAAATGGCGAGAGGAAAGAAGAGATGAACGTCCAAGTTGTTGTTCGCTGTCGGTGAGACTGGCTCCGGCCCCGCGAACCGCTCTTAGCTGTCTGGCGGTTGGGGATCCAGGTTCTGACCACCCTTCTCTTATTTCCTTTAGAATCCGTTCGGAAAGGGAAATAACAGACGGCTCGTCTATCGTTGTATCTACTCAAGGCGCACGCAGCGAAGAAATCACCGTCGAGACAGGTTCTGCGACATCCAACATGGGGATTTACACTCAAGCTCCTACCAAGACGTACCCCTTCGACCGGGTATTCGGTCCAGAAGCAGACCAAGCAATGATTTACAACGACGTAGTCCAACCCATACTTGAAGAAGTCATCCAGGGATACAACTGCACGGTATTCGCATACGGACAAACTGGCACGGGGAAAACCTACACAATGCAAGGGGACTTGACCCCTTCGGTTACGGGCGGTCCTTGTGCGGACGCGGGTATGATTCCGAGGGTGCTCAGCCGGCTATACCAATACCTGGAGACCAGTGTGGCGGACTACAGCGTCAAGCTATCTTACGTTGAGCTCTACAACGAAGAGCTACGGGACCTCCTGGCCCCTGAGATGTCTGCCCCTGCAGGATCAGCTCAGCCCATGGGTCTCGCTGGAACCGCTAATGGAGGAGGAGGTCTCAAGATCTTTGACGAAGCAGGAAGTGGAAAGCGCGGGGTCCTCATTCAAGGGTTAGAGGACACACCAGTCAAGGATTTCAACCATGCCATCGCTCTCCTTCGTAAAGGAAGCCATCGACGACAAATTGCGGCTACCAAGTTCAACGACCATTCCAGTCGCTCGCACTCTATTTTCACGATCACGGTTCACACGAAGGAAACCTGCTCGAAGGGAGATGAAGCGCTGCGAGTTGGGAAGCTCAACCTTGTGGATCTTGCTGGGTCGGAGAATATCGGTCGTTCTGGAGCGGAGAACAAGCGGGCAAGGGAGGCAGGAATGATCAATCAGAGTCTCTTGACTCTTGGTCGAGTTATTAATGCGCTCGTAGATCAATCTCCCCACGTTCCTTATAGGTTCGTCGTTCCCTTCTTTGAGCTTATTGGTGCGACCACTAACTGGTGCTACTTAGGGAATCGAAACTCACTCGCCTCCTCCAAGACTCGCTTGGTGGACGAACCAAGACCTGCATCATCGCCACTGTCTCACCCGCCAAATGCAACATAGAAGAAACCCTTAGCACGCTCGACTATGCTCTCCGCGCCAAGTCCATCCGCAACAAGCCCGAGATCAACCAACGCATGACGCGAAACGGTCTTCTCAAGGAATACGTCGGCGAAATCGAAAAGCTCAAAGCGGATCTGATCGCTGCTCGGGAGAAGAATGGGATTTGGTTCTCAAAGGAGAGTTGGGAGGAGATGAGTGGGGAGCACCAACAGCTCAAGACGTTGTACGAGGAGAATAGCGAGCAGGTGGAGAATATCGGAAGCCAGATGGGAGCTGTGAGAGGAGTTCGAGCAAGGGATGGCGTTATTGATGAAGAGCGAAGGCGAGCTGAAGGAAAAGCTAGATTCGACCGGGGGAGAGTTGCGGTGGACCGAGACGGAGCTTCAGGGTACCAAGACTGCGTTGCAGGAAGAGGCCGTGTTCGGGGCGCTTTGAAGAGACCAAAGGACACTTGGATGGCGTTGCGAGAACCTTGAAAGTCGTTGCAAAGGAGAGCGTGAAGGACGTGGGAGGGCTTTCCAGCAAGCTTGGTGCGTCTTACTCCACAACACCCCGTTTGCCTCCAAATCGCTGACTTCGTTCGCACCAACCTATTAGACCGCAAGCACAATGTCTTCACATCGACTCGGGGGCTGTTGCACAACATAGCAAGTCGATCGAGTTGTACTCCACCTAACTGGAAGGTCGATTTAGCACGTTTGCCAAGGACGACCAGCAACGTACGGTGCAGCTGACGGAACAGGCGATTCAACTTGTACAGACTGAAGCAGATGTTGGTCGTGTTCACAACCCAGGGCTCTCCGGAGCAATCGCTCACCCCTTCTAAATTTTAGGCTTTGGCGAAATACTCGAATTTCATTACAATTGGCTCAAGCGCGTCGCAGAAGTCACCGAAACCATTCCAGCCAAGGATACCGCCGGATCCGAAGCTACCGCGGAATTCACCGCGGCACTGTGCGATATGACCGAGGCGATCATCCAGACTTTTGCGGACTGAGAAGGAGGTCTCAACGAGAGCTGTCAAGTTTTGACTGGGGAGATCGTAGCTGCTTGCGAAGCTGGTGTGGAAACGGTAAGCGGTTGGATTCTCGTTTGCCGAAGCAACTGCTGATGAGCACAAATCGCTTAGGCTCCCAAGGCATCCAAGTCTGCCATCACGACTCTTGAAGACATTACGAAAGAGGTTACGAAAGAAGCCCAAGATTTCGTCCAAGCTGAATCGTAAGCGATGGCAGATATCATTGCTATCAGCAAAGAAGCCTCAGTTGCTGAGGTGCGTTCACGTGGAAGTGTTGCATCTGACGTCTAAATCCAATTGAGCGTACATATACCCCGGTTGGACCTGTTTGATTGGGCCCAGCTTGTTTTACACCTGTCGAGAGGGCACGGAGGGAAAAAAAAAGGAATGCATCTGTCCACCGTGCACTCCCAATTCCTCGCTTGTAAGGCCAAGGCAACGCGTGATCAATCTCCATATCAGATATAAATAATAGAGTCGTTCGCTAACCGACCATATATCAAAGGAAAGTTAGGAAAAGAATACGAGAAAAGAAAGCAAAAGCCCACTGCCCTTGCCTGGGTTGGGGGATTTTCTGCTTTCCTGTGATCCTGCACAAGCTGCATATTACAGATGTTATCATTATGCTACCAGTCCAATTCATTCACTGTTCGGCCTTGTAAGGCGTGGTCAGAGGCTGCCAGCGTCGGTAAATATTTGAATTTTGCGACGCGCGGGGTGAGGTGTGTCGGAAGTGTTTTGCCAACCGATGACTCAGGCACATGACCGCACCCGTGCCTCGTGTGCACCTTGTCATCCGACCTACTCCTAGAGCCACCACTATCCTTTCACTCCACCCCTAGCCAGTACACCCTCAGTTGCAATGTCCGGTAGTCAGAATAATCGGAAGCTGGATCGCGAAGAACCACTCCCGCCAGAACTTCCTGGGACCCTCGAGATAACTGGAAAATCGCTTACTGAAGGAGGGTCTACTGCTGTATTCAAAGGAAATTGGTATACCCGAGGGGAAACGAGGGCCGTGGCAATCAAAAGGGTCAGGCTCCCAGGCGGAAGCGTCGGCCATGATCGATTCAGAACGGTAAGGCTAGCACAATCCCTCTTTCAATTTCGATTCGGCCTGCTTTCTTACACACAGCACGGCAGAAAATCATACGACAGACAGTTATCTGGGCCGAGGTGGCACACCCAAACATCTTACCTTTCATCGGATACCAAATTGTGGACAGTGCCCCAATGCTCGTCTTACCGTGGTGCGAGAATGGCAATATATTGGATTACATTCATAGACACCCAAATCTTACACGGAACGAAAAAATCGACCTGGCAAGTTGTCGACTCCTGATTATTTACCTTGCGTACTGACTCATCCTCTCCTCCGTCCCATTTTCGGCCGAGACCACAGGTTTGTCATGCGGCACGTGGTCTCTTATTTCTCCATACCCTCAATCCCCAAATAGTCCACGGACACATCAAGCCGGAGAATGTCATTGTTCAAGACAACCTTGTAGCGGCATTCTGCGACTTCGATGACTCGAAGATACAGGTGGAGCAGGCTTCGGGCTTGACGACGTCTGGAAGGGCTTGGGGCGAGTTCGGGTATCAAGCCAAGGAGCTCCTGAACGGAGACGAACCAACGCCCCCCACAGACGTTTATGCATTTGGGGGACTCATACTCATCGTATGTCCCATTAAAACTTCGTAACGCCACCTTTAAGTCATTCACCGATCGCAGGCAATGAGCGGGAAACGACCATTTTGGAAGCTGAAGCCCAGTTCAACACTTATCGCGGTTTTCACCGATCGGATACCGGTTCCTGCAGACCACCCTCAATTACCCGCAGATGATCCACTCTGGGGTTTACTAGCTGCCTGCTGGAGTGCTGAACCCGAAGCTCGACCCTCCATGTCCACGGTCTTACAGAAGGTTAGGTCATGTCCACTTATCAGGGCGGGACGGAAGTCTCGGATAGTAAAGCCCCGAGTAGAACGCCATCTGAATTTACGGCATTTTACCCTTCCCACTCTTGCTTAGCTTGAAGGTGAGCGGGAAATCGATGACCACTTAGGGTAGGTCTGCCCATGCCCCCTACTCGAATCTTTACCGCCCTAATATATTGTTATAGCAGGTTGAGCCACTACCATCTTCTTTAGGGTTTACTGGTGAAGAAGAATCCCTCGTTCAGCCCGGCTATTTTGTCTTCAATAGTGACCTGCCCAAGCCGATTCCTGGTAAACTTATTAGGACTATGGAACTCGCACAAGGAGGTTTTGGAGATGTGTTCCAAGGTTTATGGGTTCGACCGTATTCCGACCCTGTCGCTGTGGTTATCAAGTGTGTTCGACCGCTAGACAAATCTCAGGCCGAAAAGTTCGGAATGGTGAACTCATACCTCGGCGTGCTATCACTATCAAGCTTGCTAAATTATTTTTGACAGAGAGTTAAACGAGAAACACTCATTTGGGGGATGGTAAAGCATCGCAACATCCTCCCATTCCTTGGATATCAGATTGTCGACGGGGTGCCGATGCTCGTCTCCCCTTGGTGCAAAAATGGCAACCTGGAAGCATACACGAAGGCCCATCCCGAACTTACACGCGGCGATAAAATCGAGCTTGTGCGTTCTCCTGCTGTTCTTGCTGCTTTTCATCATTCACATCGTTAATTGGAACCAGCTCTGCGGCGCCGCTCGTGGTCTCTTGCACCTCCATTCTCTCAGTCCCCCTATTTACCACGGGGACATCAAACCCCAGAACATCATCGTTCAAGATAGCTTGGAAGCAATGCTGTGCGATTTTGGAATTTCGAGGATTATTCTAGAGGAGGAACAGCATACCGGCTGGACGACGTCGGAAGCATTTAGCGGGACGATAGGTTTCCTACCGAAGGAACTCATCGACGAAAGCCGGCCAACGACGGCAGCGGACGTCTACGCTTTTTCCGGTGTGATTCTTGCCGTACGTGTGTCGTTTTCTCAACTCTTCCATTGCAGTTCCCCACACAACCTCCTTGGATAGACTATGAGTGGCCAGCCACCATTTTGGAAGAAGAAGTACCTGGCAAAAATACTCGCTATCTCTACAGAACAAACTCCGAATCCTGTGGATCACAGCGAAATTCCTGAAAAGGACCCGCTTTGGACTTTAATGCGAGAATGCTGGAGTCCCGCGCCCGAGTCTCGACCTCATACGGCAGACCTATTGAACCGTGTAAGTTCCCCCATCACTGTAAGATCCAGAATCCGTTTAACCTCTTCTATATTTTACAGCTCGAGGCTGAGATTCCGCCCCGTTGAGATTAATTCAAAGCGTCGCTGGCCGACGCCCTGCACATTCGATTTACCTATAACTCGTCTCATTTTTGACTCGTTGTGTCTTGAATAATAATTAAAGGACAGCTTGTACCTACTAGGAACTGTCACTCTCTGACGCAAATGCAAACGAAGGCTCCGAGGTTGTTGGATCGATTGGGACACAAGGGCTTCCGGGCTTCGACCCGATCAGGGCAAGGTTTTACTTCACTTCCCCCGCCTTTA
This sequence comes from Tulasnella calospora MUT 4182, assembly GCA_000827465.1. Classification (NCBI taxonomy): domain Eukaryota; kingdom Fungi; phylum Basidiomycota; class Agaricomycetes; order Cantharellales; family Tulasnellaceae; genus Tulasnella; species Tulasnella calospora. The sequence goes on from KN823547.1 coordinate 9,833, forward strand.
ACAAAGAGTCACAGATTGGGTCATGACGTAACTAAGACCTAGCCGTATCTGCAAATACAGATATCCTCTCGTGTTACTGTCGCGTTCGGTGATCAGGTCTACATTCTAAATCCGCCAACTTACGGCAGACCTAGTAAACCGTGTAAGTTTCCTCCTTACTGTAAGAACCAAACTGCATTTAAGCTCTTCTATGTTTTATAGCTCGAGGCCGAGATTCTGCCGCGTTGAGATGGTTTCAGAAGCCTCGCTGGCCGGGGCCCTGGACTTTCAAGTTGCCCACTAACTCAGAACCTAGCTACATACCGTAGCTCGTTTCATTTTTATCGTGTTGCGCCTTCGATAATTATTTAAGAATTGCTTGTTCGTACGAAGACCAGTCACTCTCTGACGCAGATGCAAACGCAAGAGTTCTTTGGAGAGTCGATCGCGCTGAGCATGGCCGATACGTTATAAATTGTCTCAATGAAAGCTCGACAAGGATTGAGCAAGGGATGGAAGGTGTTGTCGATGAGGTACGTCTTGGGCGCTGAGCATCCAACTTAATGGGCTTGTCCTGTAAGCGCGCGGGCTTGACGGAGCTAGCGCACGACCTCCGTCGCGCCGCCCTCTCACTGCGGTAGGCCGGAAGGCCGTGGAAGACCCTGTTTCGAGTTCGCGCCGCGCCATCCCCCGACTACCCCCTACCTACGTTCCACACTTCAACACACCTTAATGGCCGCATAAGCGGGTTTGTAAATCAAAGTATGTATAAGCTATCATGGTCCGTGAAGGAGTCGGGAGGGTACGGATGGGTTCCTTCCCGTCACAATCTCCCCTCCCGTCGCGAGTCACTCCTGTTTCTCTAAGCCACTTGTCAAATTTATTCTAGGTAATCTGATAGACTTCCTAAGTTTGTATTATTTGTGGTTGGGGGCCCGTTAACATGTAGTAGCTCAGTGGACACGAAACTCGAACTTCCGAAATCCACCGACTCTCAACATCTCGGGACATTTCTATCAATAATCTACACAGAATGAAATCTAGCTTAGAGGGATATATGCAAAAGGTCGGGAACACTACGGGGATGGTACGTGGTTATGAACAGTTGGGATTAATGATCGGGCGGGGTAAGGTAACTAGTGATAGATAGTATGGTAGGAGAAGAAGGCTAGGAATCTTGACAAATGAAATGGAGTATGAAATGTGAGGGATCAAACATGACGAATAAGGGAACAGCACAGAAAGGCGTCCGTAGTAAAATCTAAATCAAGGAGCTCAGTCGGCCTCTGAACCTGCGGTCGATAAGGGAACACCGTCATTATCCGAGAGTCTATGAGTCGACGAATTGACTGCAGACATCCGAGCTAGCTTCGAAACCTCGGGAAGTTCCACATCATCGTTAAAGTTCGGAGGGGTGGGTCGGCGCATTGCTGGATTACCGCGTGGCTCTCGACGACGTTGAGGATTCTCCAGAAGAACAATCTCATCGTCTTCTGAGCTGATGGATGTTTCGAGTCTACGGCGCTTTTGGGGAGGTTCCCCATCGTCGTCGGTGGCTTCTTGTATCTCAAACAAGCCGGCAGCTACAAATGCCCTGCAAATTTCATTACAACTGTGTTGTATCTCCCAAGCCTGAATGCCGAAGGGCCCATGATCGCCTGGTCCAGAGTCTCTGTCAAGTAGTGGAATGGTCGGGCACACGCCAAAGTACACCGCAATGCATTCACTTACTCTTCTGTGGTATGGGTCATGAGGTCAAACAGGACCGTCCCGTCGTGTCCAGTAGAAAGCTGGCCGACGCTTCCTGTAGAGACTGAAATTAGCTAATGAATTTTAACTGAAGCGATCGATTCACACCTTGAACATCAGCGAAAATAAGACTGCCGGAGGATTGGGCAAAGACAAAGTGAACAAATGCTTGGACCGTTTTGTCCGTCTACCCCGGCGAGCGTATTAGTTCGCGCTGGTTTAAGCTAGCAGTTCGGATTAACCTACTTGACGATGAGCTGGCATGTCATGGCGCATGGTCCCACTAAACTTGATTGGATCCGCAATGGTCCGACGGGGTTCAAAAAGCCATGCGCTGCCATCCTCTTCCTCGGCGATGAATGCATCCGTTATTTCGATCCCTGGAGCAAAGGTGTATATAATCAGCTCTAAACCATAGTAAGTAACTCCAAATGACTCACGAGTGTCTATATCGATCTGAGCGTCTCTTGCACCATCTAGGAACGCATTTAACCAGAAAGTAGCTTTGCCATAGCGGATAAGTTCGTCTTTAACAGCCTCGCGATTAGCTTGGACTGATATTGCTTGCCGTGTTCTAACAGTGGTATCGAGGCGATAGTACTTCTTTGCAACGAAAACCTTATCTTTGTATGTAGCCTTGAAACGAGTTTTAAGCAGGCCAACGTTGTTAGATTCTCCATTAGTTAACACTCAAAATGAAAATCTCACCTCATACACTTGCTTCATAGCTCCTCTTGCCAACTCTGACTTTCGAACCTCCGCCGTTAAAAAAGCTGAGTCTGGCTGATTTTCGTTGTCAACGATAATACTAGTAATTAACTTCCCGGGGACAGGTTCACGTAAGCGGGATATAAGCCTTTTGAAGTGGATGGTTTGGTATCCAGAGCCCAATGACGAGGGTAACAAAGAGGTGGAGCTAACACGTCGCCGGGACGACACAGTGGCCCTTGAGATCGTCGACGGCACACGGCGCGAGATACTGGTGGTTCCTAATCCCATGAAGCGATTAGAGACACAGGTCCCGTCAGCGGATGGCAAAAACCTCGCCAAAAGAATGCCCTTACCGGTCGAACGCGGCGTAGATGTGGAGCTGGATCGGACTTGCTTTACTGCCTGAGGACGGCTACCGCTCACACTGCGGGCAACACCAGCTTTGCTCTTCGGGACGGAGCGTTCCTCAGGCTCTTCATTAGTTCTCTGCTTGAACTTAACCGAATATCTATGAGCGTGACTTTCAAACAGAAACCCCCAAATAAAACTGTCTCACCTGATCGACATCAATATAAAGCTCCAGCATAAGCACTTTCTTGCCAAGAACCGCACTCTTGTGAGCTTTCTTCGCTGCCTCAATAGAACAGGTGCCGCTGGGGTGCTTTTCATAATATTTGTAGAAGTCGCCAACCGATACATTTGCGGTGCCATTCACCAGCGGCGCATTGTCCCGTAACCGAAGAACAATATCTGTTTGACTTCATTAAGAGCCCCACGGCGCCATCAACTGTCAAGCCCATAATGAAATGGATGAGAAAATACCTACGTGTTTAAAGAGGCGCGGTACATGGGCAGCCAAGTGACGTTGAATTGATTTCTAACTATTTTGGTAACAACGTCTAATGGGTGTTACAAATAAGGATAATCAGTCCAAATGCCGTCACCTATCGATATCACTGACCAGGAATAAGCTCTGATGAAGACCAATCCGCAATCGATTTCCCAAAGCGGGCATCAAGTACCCCTGGCTTTGTACTCAAGCGAACCTAAGAGACAAGAGCTTTAGAAGTGACGCTAGGGATTCACTCAACTGAGCCAATGAGCGAATGGAATCAACAAACCTCGCAGATAATCGTGACCTTGGTATCGGA
>KN823550.1:0-12984 GCA_000827465.1 Tulasnella calospora MUT 4182
CTGACCCCGACTAGCCTGGTGGTGGTTGGAAGGGACAAGGGTCCATCGTGGGTCACCGTGCAAGTGATCTCCCGGCGAGGCGGAGGTTATGACCCACCTTGCATATCTGTTCAACGAATCACCTTCATTTGCCCGGCAAAAATAACCCCAAGTTTACCTCGAATTCGGTCAATACGCCAGCGACCACGGGAGACCACGGGGGACCAGATTTGATGCCATTCCACCTTGACCAACCCGGTCGAATGTCCCAGAATTAGGGATGATTAACGTACCGGCGGAACTTGTCTCGTTCCCGAAAGTATTTTCATAGTACCAACACACTTGAGGCTCTCCGAGCCACACGCTGAAAATGTTACGCCTCCGACCACCCTTGCTTCCAGCTCTTCGGGGTCACGGCTCAAGTAGGAGGGGGGATTCGGAAGAATATCCACCTCACCGCGGGTGCTATCCTACTTGAAGCCCGGTATGCTCGGGACACCCAATCCCTTTCATCAGACCACTTGACACTAATACAATAGGAGGACAAGCTCAGATTTCGGTCAGGAGGAATGGGAGCAAGACATTTTCAGGCAGGGTCATGTGTGAGAACAAGGGCCACTTGCAAGTTGCCGAACCCCGGCAACCCTCTCCCCCGGCCCGGAGTGGTGTTCAAATTTTGTTGCTGCGATCGCAAAGCCTTTCGGAGCTGGGTGCTTGAAGTTGTTGATTTCCTCGTTTGCTCTGGGAGACATAACCGAGTCTCCTCTTGTTAGCTACCTGGAGTTACCGGTCCGGGGGGAAGATTCGTAGGATCCTGCACGTTGATTGGAAGCGGAGCGCCGCCCGAGAGTGTTGAAGGGCCAAGATTCCCACACCGCCTGATCATATTGTACCACTTCCCGTCTCTACATCGTCTCCTAGAATCTCCTCCAGAAACCATTTAACCGGCAACTTTTGAGAACAAGCCTCATGGCCATGCCAATCCTCTCCATGAACCAGCCGGGCAATGAAGGGCCCGAATGGCAACAAAGTGCAGTATGTACGAAGTGATAAATATCAGATTTAAATATACTCACTGAATAACTCCCCAGCGAAAAGTGCTCGATGATCTGTCTCATCTGAAGATTCATCCCGGTCGGTTGACTATGGTAAAGCTCAGCGTTTACGTCGGGCGCAGAACCTCAGTTGCCCATGCGTCCCTTATGTCTGCACTCGGGGAAGAGGTCATCACATCGGGAAGGACCATCGATGTAGCAGTGAAGGAGGTTTCCCTGCACAGCAGTAGCCAAAGCAAGGTACGGGGCTTATCTTACTTCCTTTTCCTCGTTTTAACCTGACAATTCTCACAGAGTTTTGCTCATGAAGCCAAGATTCTCAGTGAAATTTCTCACCCAAACGTCGTGAAGCTAATTGGTTTCCTTGAAGACGAAGAAAGCAAGTCTGCATCGCTCATTTTCGCTTGGGAAGCAAATGGGAACGTCCGTGAATTTGTCGCCTCCGGAAAATGGGAGATCCCCGAACGCGTATCCCTTGTGAGGAGAAGAATCTCGGAGTCAAGAGAGGCAAGCAGCTAACCGATTCTGCAGATCAAGGATGTGATGTGTGGCCTCCACTACCTTCATTCTCAAGAACCACCCATTCTTCATAGCGACCTTAAATCGGCAAGTTCGAGGCTTCTCATTCTATCAACCCGAACCTAACGCTGCTATTAAAATAGCTTAATATCTTAGTCAACTCGGAAAGCCATGCGGTTCTTACGGATTTCGGTTCGGCTCGGAGGATAAGAAGATACCCGGCGAGAGACCCTTCCTCACCAAAAGTTGAAGAAACTCCCCAGCGAGAACCATCGACAGGAGCAAATTTGGAGCAGCCTCGAGTCGAGTACTCTGCTGACACAGAAACTTTGACCTTATCAGCTCCGGGATATACGCTTCGATGGGCAGCGCCGGAAGTTCTCGCTGACCGACCTGGCCTGCCTGGTGATATCTGGTCATTTGCCTGGGTCTGCTGGGAGGTACGGTCTATTGGACCTGAGGATCAATCAACCACTCCTCTTCTCATTTCTGACCCGTTCTCCCTTTATCAGATAATGACCAACAAACTCCCATATTCCGAGATCGACCGCAGAGAGGCCTTGATCGCCTACATTGTTTTAAGCAAACCACTACCTTCCGTTCGGGAACAAGAGCAAACATCTCCGATACTCCAGCTTTGCAGCTTGATCGTCGACTGTTGGAATTTTGATCCGACGAAACGACCTGATGCGGCCCGCTGCAACGCACTCCTTGAGTGGATGGTAAGCAATTTCGAGACTCACTCAGATTAATGGGCCTGAAGTTCTTGTCTTAGCCCTCAGCAGTCCCATCGGCTGACCGAGCGGAGGTTCGATCTCCTCTACTTCTCCTCAAGATCGGGGACATGCATCGCCTTCAAAGTCGCCTTGGCGAGGCCCTAAAATCATTCCAAAGAGCCTTGGACATCAGTCGTCACACCGAGGATCATAAGACGACAGCAGGAGCAACGCTACTGCTTGGGGATGTCTACAAGGATCTCGCCAGGCTTCCGGAGGCTGAATTGCACTTCAAAAACGCTCTGGAACTCTACGAGCGGGAAGCTGACCGTACTGGAATGGGGACCGCTTTGGTTGGCCTCGGTAACGTCTATGATGCCGCATCGCAAACCTCCAAGGCGGAGGTGCACTACAATCAGGCGCTTGATGCGTTTTCTCAGGCGAATAATGACCTCGGGCGAGCAAACGCTATGGTCGGGCTCGGTCGGATCTACAAGGGACAGTCCAAACTCGTACAGGCCGCGGAGAGCTATGACAAGGCCAGAGAAATCTACGTGCGCATAGGCGATGAGATGGGGAGAGCAAATACTCTATTAGGTCTCGGGCGGGTCCATCTCGCTCAATCCCAAGCAAAGGATGCTGAGGAGAAGTGCAAGGAAGCACAGGAAATCTACATACGCATCGGTGGAGAGCTGGGCCGCGCTAACGCGTTAGAAACCCTAGGAGACGTATACTGGGCTCGGTCAATGGACCCGGACGCTGCGTCGTGCTACGTTGAAGCGGCGGAAATCTACGGCAGACTACGATACCCACAGGGTCAAGCGAACGCGATGCTCGGGCTAGGTCGCATCCATCACGCTCATTCAGAATATAACCAAGCTGAATTGGTTTACCGGGAGGCACTAGACATCTATACCCGTGTTGGAGATGTGTTGGGGAAGGCAAACACGTTAGCCTGGCTGGCAGATACCTATCGCGCGGAGTCCAGATACCTCAATGCGGAGGAGACCTATGCACAAGCGAATAATATGTACACCCGCGCAAGCGACGATCTGGGTCGATCAAGCGCCCTGCTCGGCCTGGGACAAGTTCGCCAAGCCCTGTCCAAAATAGCAGAGGCGGAGGCTGCGTTCACCGAAGCTGCCAATCTGGCGGAGCGTGTTGGCAACCAAGGAGTCCAGAGCCAAGCTCTAATGTATCTCGGCCTCATCTGCGGCGACCGTGGCGACTACCGGGCCGCCGAAAAGCGATTCGCCGAGGCGGTTGTAATCCTTTCCGGATTTGGCAACGAGACCTTGTTGAGAGTGGCTCAGCGGGCTTTGGAGGGTTATCAGAAACACGCGAAAGAGACCTACCCGATATTCATCCTCTATCCACTTCGGATAATATTCTCTTTCGTAGAGTGGATTCGAAGGGTGTTTCATCTTCTATGGCTCCGATAATGCTGTTGTTTAAAATACGATTCTAAACTAGACTTTGGTCGATGCCCGTTATTAGTTGGCATACTTATATGTAGTTTCTGGCGTGGCTCAAGGTCGAGTTAATTGGCAGTCGTGACTAGCATTGAGATATGGAGCTCCTTATTTTCTAACGTCTTCATAAAATAATGACAGGAGATCTGAGCGGGAGACGCGAAGTCGGTGCAAAGTCGTTGTTGGTCGACCAAGCAAGCGGTATCGCAGCGCCGATCTTTGAACATGAGCGACAAGTTCTACCTAATGCTGCATGCTATATGACTGCTTTATTCGCCAAAAATGAGATTTTAGTCATTTAGATGGCAGTGCTGGTGCGCATGTGATCGCCACTTCCAAGCCCTCGGATTTCGCCAACCCCCCAACCCTCGTTATCCGTAGCACAGCCATGACAGGAGCATTAAATCCATCAGCTGTGGTATGAAAGCTTCGACGGTAATACCCTTCCAGGCTGCAAGCAGGCAGGTTTAACGACGACTCTAAGTACCGGCTCTAAGGGGCACCTGCACCATCGCTTGAGCGCTCGAGGTGGCAAAACATTGCTGCTTTTCGTGATTTGCAATCACAGCCCACAATGATGTTAAAAGCTTCTCGCTACTCACTCTCGAAGCACTAGAGCCTCACTTAGATTCTCGCCTTCCTCTCCTACCTCGCAACCAGCCTTGAAGGGTTTAGGCCTACAAAAAAAGGAGATTTATGGGGCTCTCTCGAGAATTTTTACGCGTCGCCAATGTTTGGCCCAGATGGTCTCATAACGTCAAGCAAGTCCACTGAAATAAACGTGATGCGCAACACATAGCATCTAGGAAACCGGGAAGGATGACAGCGAAAGGGGCAAGGCGAAAGTGGCAAGGGATCAAAGCTAGCGCTAAACAGCATTCCTGTGGGCACCGAAGGAGACCTTCAGATGAGCGTTGGGAAAGTACCTGTTAGAGACCGAGGTCATCATTCAAGAAGGTCGCTCTACGTGGCGTGAAACTCACAGAAAACATTGATTAATTGAGCTCTTGCGAACATGGACCTCTCATATCCTCACGGCAAAATTCTGCGGGAAATTGAGTCTGTCACTCGTATGTCGAGGTTTTAGTTAACGGATTCGAACGTACCGCCAGCCCCGCAGTCAGAAATCCAGGGCCAGAAGCAGAAATCACGCTTTGGCTCAGTAGAACGAACAGTCTGAAGGAAGACGGATCGAGAAGCGATCAGACAAATAGATCACCGCAATCACTTATACTCGACGCACCGTGTCCTGCGTAACAGGGCAAGCGCTGACAACAGCAGCTGCAACAATGAGTACACCAATAAAGGAGAGACGCATTGTGGGTTTAATGTGACGGTAGAGAACGGAAGGGATTGAATATGTAATGGACTAAGGTGTCGGATGGTTGATGGGACTCAAGGAGGGGAAATGTCGCTCCTAAAAGCCTGGAGTGCAAGGAAGTAGACGGCATGAGTATATGCCGTCTAGAAAAGCTTTCGAAGAAGGATGGATAGTTGAGCGATGAGCCTGACGTCTAGGGGGGATGTGACCTTGTGCACGTGCACTTGGCGCATCGAACTGGAGCCAAGAGTCGATCTAGCCTAAACAATCGCCATGGTTTTTGGGCAAGAAAGCTCCATCAGGATAGCTCAGGAAACAACGTCAGGCTCATAGGTACCGGAGCGCGGGGTTGCCATGGCCAACTCGGCAGTGACTATATACGGGTGCGTCGCGCTTCATCAGGAAAAGCTGTTTTGGTACACCGTCATATACACATCAGAGATAATTATACGGCGATAATCTGTTATAATCTGCAATAATTTCTTATTTGGGCATATATACTGGCACGTAACAAATTATCGCAGATTATAACAGATTATCGCCGTATAATTATCTGTAATGCGTATATGGCGGTGTACCAAAACAGCTTTTCCTGATGTTGCTAGATAGCACGCCCCCGGTCCTCGGGAACAGCTACAGCATACTTGGGATCCTCTGCTACCTGCTCTAGGAACTTCAATGGGAGTTTATCATGCGCAGTAAGGGACAAGTTTTCCGGAAATGCGAGGGCGGTGATTGCCAATAGGAAGCAGTCGGGGCGATCTTTGACAGGCGTCCGTTGCCTGCAGGGCTAGCGTACCAAACCTCTCTCAAGTTGATCGGCTAATCTTCCCTTCGCTCCCCTGCCCCTATGCATTCTGTAGTACGGCACATCGTCTGGTAATCTCGAGGTACTCTTCCAGTCTCCTTCGAATTCAACAGTTGCTTTCACTAGAGCAGGTCGGGAGAAACAAGCATATCCTTTATTCGTTTCTTGGGCGATGTAAACATGACAGAAAAAGGTGTAAAGCGAAAGTGGCAAGGGATCAGCTCTAAAGCTAAGCAAAAGTCCCGGAGACACCGAGAAAGACCTGGAAATGAGGATCGGGAAAGTACACGTTAGAGGCTGACGTCATCATCCAAGGTCACTCTACAATGGCGTGAAACTCACGGAAAAACATAGATCCACTGAGCTCTTGTAAACGTGGAGCTCTCCTTTCCTTAAATTGACATTCTGCAGGAAGTTGAAAATCTGTCATTTGCATATCGATGTTTCTTAGTCGATGAATCTCAACGTACCACCAACCCCCGCATCCGGGATTCCAGGGAGGGCAAGCCTCAGGGTCACGCTTGCCCTCAGTGGAGCGAGCCGTCTGGGATAAGTCAGATCAAGGAGCGGTCAGAATAATGGGTCAGTGTAATCATGGATACTCGACGTACCGCATCCTCGGGAACAGGGGAAGCGCTGACGAGGGTGAGGGCAACGGCGAGGAGAGCGATAAAGGAAAAACGCATTTTGTGATTTGACTGTGAGGACTTAGAATGGAAGTGGATAGAGAATTTTAGTAGATTGGAGGTGTTAGTGGTGCTGATGGAGATTCCAGCAGGCAGAAACGTCGCTCTTAAAAGCCTTGAATTCAAGAAAGTAGGTGGCATATGTCTATGCCGCTCGGGAGAATTTACAAGTAATGATGAATGGATGAAGGATGAGCCTAACTTCTTGGGAGGCAAGGCGACCTTGCGTACCAGTTCTTGGCGCGCCCAAACTGGGGCTTAGAAAGGATCCGGCCTGAAGAAACTGCTATGGTTTTCTGGTAAAAGATGCTCCATTAATCCACCAAGGCTGAGCTGGTAGGTACGGAGGGGCCAGGTTGCCGCAAGCAACTTGGCAGTTACTATATATGGCTGCGTCACGCTTGCCAGATAGCTCGTACCCCTGTCGGAGCTCAAAGCCGCCAAAAAGACGCATGACACCAGCTATATAGCTCATCAGAAGAGAAGGAGTACTTATATTTCATAATATAAAAGGGGAAAAGACTAGGTTGAACAGATGTCCGTCCTGTGGCATGCTTGGCGGTCCTCGGGTAGACTCCGCAACGATCCGGACCAAATTGCCGACCAGAAATCAATACGGACAGAAAGTAAGTTTCGTTGTGACTTTTACTCTGAAACCCTCATGAATACCTGGGATGTAATATTAAAGGTTTTGAGCTTGACGGTCCCTTTACTACCGTCTCCGGGGTCCTGTCAAGCCGGGGGAGCGTAAACAAATACCCCGCTCCCTTTGTGACTCAAGGAAATGGCGAGGACATGTCGTTTAAGCCACCGATGCGTCGTGGGCAGTCATGAGGTGCCTGCCGTGGAACGTTGCCCAGGTGCGGCTTGCACGTCTTACAAGACAGCTTTCAAATGGAGTATCAAGAATCAAATGCCATTCGACAAAGAGTCTAATTTTGCTTGGCAAGCTTGGTGTTCTCCGAATCGTTCAATTTCCTGGTGGTCCATCCAGAGGTGATCAAACCAGTAAGACACACCGGCGATTGTCGAAATCGTTCATCTGTCCCTTAGGTAATTTGTAGTATCTCAAATTCATTACTGGTCGAAGAAGATGCTCAATGGTAAATCTGTGACCTATCACGCTGCCCCACGAGAAAGAGAGTGCTGCGGACGCCGGAAGCAAAATAGGAGAACCCGTGCCAAGCAAAGGAGACGGAACTTAGAGCCATGATTCTATCGGACCGGAGAAATGCTTATCCTAGGCTATGTGTTTCAGGCTTTAAATGCGGTGCTGGGCTTATGCCGTCTCGTCTCTTGCCCAGAATGTATATCTCGGCGCTTGCGCTCGAGACAGACACCCCACCACCTCCCCCCTTCCACGGATCTAACCCCGCGTACCCGCCATCAAGCCCCACCCAGAGGTACCACATTACGCTCAAACAGCCGTACGGGATAAACGGGCTTGACGAAAAACAGGTCACTTCTTCGCGCGGGCGTTGGGAACGGCCGCGTAAACACTATGTTCCTCCGTCTGGCGACTTCAAGGGAATTGCACTGTATAAATTTGTACTCAGTTGGGATTTGTAACGCACTGGGGGGCGGCGACTGTCGAGAGGAAGAGGCAGGGACGATTCTAGACAGGTGCCCTGTGTAGGGTCCGCATACCCGAGCCCAAGCTCCCTCAAGTTGATCGGCCAATCCCGTATAACTTCCCCCATGATCCAGTTCCCCGCGACTAGTATCTCCTTGAATCTCACATGGACTCTTCCATAGTCCTTTCAGACGGTTGCTTCAGCTGAGGAGGATGGGAAGAGTGTAGACAAACAAAATGTCTTGTTTGCCTCACGTACGTGGATCACTCCAGTGTCGGCAATGTCCGGAATCCGAACACGCAATGGATGTGTGGGAAATCACCCCCCATGTCTTGCGCGTATCGAAGTTGGGAAAGCGAAAACAGTTATTTCAGCAGCAACCAAGCTGGTTACCCTATTATAGCAGAAACATAAGCATCATGTTTTGCCTTTGAAACTATGCCGGACATGGGGAGTTCTCTCTCACAGATCATCGGCTTGTTCTGGGCCAGAACATTTAAATTTATCACCCTCCCCTTCTGTGATGATGAACTGCAAAGAACGCCATACCAACATCCCAAAACGGAAAGCTCCCGACTTTCACACCAGGTACACGTAAACCTCGTGACCTTTGTAGCCAGGAACATGCTCGGGCCGTCAACATGGTGAGAAATTCTGTCCACAAACGGCGCTATTTTGGCCGATTGACCCACCCACGTGTGACGTCATGTAAAACAACACCACCCCAAATTCGGAAGTTTCTGCGCTATGGACGAGCTTTCCTAAATCAAGGGCGCTCGATCTAAATCTTTCCTCCGAACTCATGTATATGCACCTCGTTAGTCCCCGGAGAGGGTCGCCAGAGGTTCTTCCTTCCCTCCAACGTCATCCCAGACCACCCGACTTACCGATCCCGCCCGGATCGCCATTTGTAAAATCGTAGCGGCGCGCGGAGGCGCCATTTCCCCGACCCTCTGGTCAAGATACATAAGGCTTTTGCCTGTGACAATCTCTGGCGGGACGGCGTCGCGTTCGCCAGCTTCGCTGGCGAGACGCTCGTCCGTCCCGCAATTCAAAGCAAATAAAAATAAACATAAATCACGGTAATAAATCTTATCTCGTTAATATACATTTATGGAGCTCTTCGATGGGTAGTATTCACAGGGCCGGGGACCTAAGCTCTCGCAGCGCTCAAAGCTCGTCTCCCACCTCGCGATCCTCTCTGTACTTACCGCTTGAAGCTGTGGGAAGCGGTTGAGGTCTACACTTCGCTTACCTTACGTCATCTGCTGACTGTCCATTTTGCACGTTTGAAATGGTACCAAGTGTCGAATTGAGTGAGACCACGAGTGAGCTCCACTTTGTCAAGACTGCCCTTTCGCTGTTGGCTATTTTCAGGGGCACTTGTCGGCGTGGACGGTCACCCGCATCTTGGCGTGCTGCATCCCGTCCTCTGTGGCTACAGAAACAGAAGCAGACAAAATCAGATCATTTGTTCTCTCTCATAGAGTCCGTTGCGAGTAGCCCGCATCCTCAGTAACGACCGCGGGCTATCCGGCCATGACACGGCTGAAAAGTTTTGGGGGTAATATACATAAACGCTTCCGACCATGGTCGCTCGGTAATGAGTCTATACGTCTCGCTCGGTCCCTGGCTAAGCTCAATGAGAATCCTTCCGCGACCATAAACATTGTTTCTACCTTCCTTGATTTTCATAGCTTGTCATCCGACCAGGGAGTGTCTGACAGCGGCGCAGCTCGCACAACTAACTATGCACGGACGGCGTATCAGGCCCTCGTCCGTGCCCGTGGCTCTTACTACACCTTGTAACGATCTCGCATTTTACTGTACCCTCACATCCCGAGGCACAGAGTAGTATTGTTAGCGAATCCTGAAATTATCGTCTGTGAAGAGCTCTCATTTGGCATCTCATGCCGGCCAGTATTTCGACTTTGCGGCCGTACACTGGGCATCTGGAGATGACATCAGGCACGATGGACGGGGATCAGTAACAAACTTGTTGCGCCCAATTCCGGGTTTCTGGTAAGTCAGTTAAGCCCGTTCTTCGCTTTGCTATCCAGACTGCTTTCATATCCATGAAGTCAACGCGACCATTTCGGATTGTCGTCTCAGTTCTCGAAACGAATTTGCTTCAGTACGTGTTTACTCTCGTGATAGGCCGATCTTCCATCCGTCTCAAGTGCCGTAGACAGTGGCACCGATAGCTCCAACTCTCACAGCACGATACGCTATGCAAGCCTCAAACCTTCTCTCTATACCAAAGCCGGTCCCTTCGACCGACAAAAAGCTCTGTATGCTCTACTTGATTGTACTCTCCATAACCTATATCACCTCTGAAATCGCGCTCCCCTGCCTATGTGGTCATGTCCAAAACTGGCGGCGGATTAGTTGCTGTGCATAGTATTCAGAACTAGTCATAACCGTTTCTGATTCCGCCTCCTTCATTAAATATTGTTATGAGGCTGCCTTCATTCAAGGTAGCGGGCCCCGCCGTGCTTGAACGGCGCTACCGGCTTTATCGAGAAGGGAAGCGGAGACGACGGATCCGGACTTAGCGGTTGAACACGAGAAAATACGGAAAAACGCGGGGTGACGTCAGAGGATCGGGGGAGACCGGGTGCAACGTGCCTGACGATTTTGCGCTGACAAAACCCTCCCTCTATTCAGAGGGTCGGGGACCTTGAATCTCAGGTGGATAATCAAGGCGTGTCTTGCGTACCCGGCCCCAAGACTGGCGAAATACGCCTCGCTAAGGAGTCTCGACGCGTTTCAGACGTTTAAACATATTAGCCGGCTCCCGGATTCAGGTTTTTCGTTGTCTGGAGAGCCGAGGAATGATGAAAGTTTCCGTAATGATGTTCTTCTTGGTTATGCGATTAAGAACCTTCCATCGGCTGATTCCCAATATTCTGACTTGGTCCCATGGCGTTTCAGCCGGGGTGTCTTTAGGTCAATGGGGACCCCCTTGCTGCTTCCGGTAAACCAAAGCCTGATTAAATACCCACATAGTACACATAGACCATCCGTAAGCCAATCGGTGCTTCCCATTGGTCGATGCAGAGAACTTCCACCTGATCTTCTTGAAGCCCAAGTCGCCTCGACCGTCGGGATGGCGTGCAGGAGAACTTTGAGAAGCATGCCCGCCTGAATATCTCGGCTGCCCCTAGTGTCTCAATGACCAGAGCTTATGTATGCCTCGCCCAGTCGTGTGGCTTAAATCAGGATGAGCCTTGTATTTGAAGCACGAGCTGCGGGGGATGTACTGTAGCTCTGGCTTCTCTTTGGACATTTCCCTCCAGTCAACCCACACTCCTTTCCTTCCCCTCGTCTTCTTGACTAAACAAAATGTACAACGGAACTCTATCTTCGGACCCGGTCGTTGCAGTTGCGGAAATCAGAGAAATCGCTAAACATTTCACAGTCAGTCGGTAAGTACGGTTGTATTGAAGACTCTGACTGTCAGGGGCTGATATGTACACCTTCCTAGGTATATGATCGGTAAGTCTCACATGACAGGGTTATATCTTGTCCACTAACACGTGATATATCGACCGGCCCTAGTCGCTGGCTTTGTCATCCTGCTTTACGACCATTTCCTTACCATCAAGGAGGAGATCGAGTTCGTGTGGCGCCGCCCCAAGAATCTCATATCATGGATATTTCTATTCAATCGCTATCTGACACCTGCTGTTATTGCCATTGACATCTATGACAAGCTGGGTGGCGCCAAAGACCTTTCAGTCGCCGTAAGTACCCTTTAGTTCGACCGACCTCATATCCCCTTACTGACCCCTTCTATCCAGTTGTAAGTAACTGCCATTCTGTGACCCTTCTTGCTTTGCTCTTACACCGTTCTTGATCAAGTTGTCAAGCCTGGGTGATCAGCGAGATTGTCTTCCACTTTGCATCACATGCGTCCATTCATGCCCTAGTCGTGATTCGGGTAAACGCTCTCTGGGGAAACCGACCTGCGATTCGATGGTCCTTATACGGAGGCTGGTTTGTGTACGCTGTAACCAGCCTGTCTATTGCATTGACGGCGGCCCTTCAACACGTCGGTATGTATAGATACCTCTGAGACGATCCTATCCTTTCCGAGTGCGCCTAACTTTCGGCTTCTGGGCAGCAACGTTCCATCCCGATCCCCTCATAAATATTTGCTTCAGCATAGTCAGCAAATTTGTCCTCTGGGTCTGGGTACCGCCGATTATTTTGGAGTCCGTCTTGTTCTCCTTGACTGTGGCGAAGTCTATCCAGCAGAGCCGTCGTGCGATCAGCAGCACGCCAATTGCGTATGTTTTGTATCGTGATGGAGCTCTCTACTTTGTCGTCATCACACGTATGTCGTTCTGCCTGTTTAAACTGTACTCAGCAGTACAACTGACAGCAATACTCAGTATGCTCCATATTCAACCTTATTGTTTGGGAATGGCTCCCTCTTTCGTATTTCGCTCTGGCAGAATAGTGAGTGCTCTATCCCGCTTATTTTGTTCTTCCATTGATGCGATGTCCTACAGTTTCACCCTAGCTCTCGTCAACGCGATGGCGTCCCGCCTGATCCTAAACTTACGACAACTTGGTGGTGTCCGAAACGATGACACCCCTCCAACGGTATACTTCGTTGAAGCTGCTCCAAGCCAAGTTTGCAAAAATGGAGAACTCGCCTTTGACGCCCGTTGTATCACCTCCAAGCCCCGCGAGATTCGATTCCATCATCCTTATAGCAACTTCAATCGCATTCAATCTCTTTCTCAAACGAACCACATCCTCCCCTCTTCATCTGATCTTTACTCGGCCCAATATCCGCACAAAAAGAAACAAACGAGTCCGCAAAATGATCCATATTTCTATAAT
>KN823556.1:0-12603 GCA_000827465.1 Tulasnella calospora MUT 4182
TTATTCGTGCCCTCAAGGTTACAGGAGACCCGAAGAAGGAATCTGATTATGATGCGTGGTTGAGTCCTGTGGTTATTGTAGATTACGAGAACTGAAGTGGTTTTGTTCTACCACACTTGTTGTGCCAATAAACTGGGATGGACTGTAATAGCCTAACTTTGGCAGCACGCTGGACACGTTGGGATTAACCGTGCGACGTCCATGTATAGAGAAAACTCACTGGCACTGCACCGGCCTGCTGTAAACGGGGCCTCGTGCGTTAGCCTCTGCTGAAAGCCGTGCTGGGTTTCTGCTCACCGAGACTTGGCCTCTTGGCACACTTCCAACTTTCTAAGCCCATGACCCTAGAGAGTTAGCCCCGCACCGCCCCAGTCCCGAGGTCACATGACACGGCGGACCTACAGTTTATCCTTCCTCCAGTTGCCGCAAGGCGCATACTTCAGTAAAGTCCCCCCCGGGGGGGGATCAATCCACCTTGAACTTTTTCCAGAATAGATAAGTAGGGGTTTGTCCCGCTGAGTCCGCCATTTCACTCGAGTACTCGTCAGACTCCAAATTACTGTCGGCTCATCGTTTACGAGGACAGTATCCACTCCACTACACCCGTCAGACACCTATGCCGCCCTACTCGAGCAAGCGCCCATCCTTTCCGTTTTATTTCTCTGTGATAGAGCCTCTTGGTTTGTAATCCGACTTTGCTGAAACTAGAAATGAAAGAGCATGCTGTGTCGGCGTGCCAGCCACTTAAGCCTCCCCTCACCGAAGAGGCTAGTATGCGGTGGCGGAATCTTACACCGGAAGTTGAAGCGCATTAGCATATCTCCCCTTTCATCTTGCAACGCACCAGATTCATTCACCTACTAGATTCCCCAAGAGATCCAAATGTTGTAACACCCGTGCCACGAATCGTAGGGATTCTTCTTTGGCTAGCCTCCTAATCAAGAATGTTTATCACATCAATGATTTGCAACGGTTGTTCCAGTTATCGAGCGGTGCAGTCACTTGTATTCGGTGGGTAGGGAGGCTGTACTTGATTCCCAGATGCCCAGAGTAGGTATCGCCTCCTTCGACCCTGCCACAGAAGTTGACTTTTAACGGACTGTCCGTTGGACAACTGCTTGTTACACTATTCATTAGCATCTCTTTACTCCCAACCGATCAGCAGCTCGCTCACACCAATACATGCACTATCTCCAAGCAATCATAGCGGCAGCCACCTCCCTATCGTTGGTCCTTGCAACGGTGGATGTCCATTCCCTCAAGTCTACAATAAAGACTGCATCAAAAACAGTCCCTGGCGCGTATATTGTCGAGCTTGAACAGCCTGTCGATGGACTCGGCCGTAGATCCGGTGAAAATGTGGGTTGGGCCTGTGTTTGTTCGTGCCAAGACACCGGGTTTGATGCTATTCTAAAACATAGCCCCACAATGCCCTCTACACTTCGCTTGACAAGCGGGCAGCAAAGTGGTCGCTACGTCGTCAGTATGATTCCCCTGGTATATTCGTCGGTGTGGCCATCGACGTTGCAAGCGAAAGGGACCTCGTCGCTCTCGCCGACATATCCCACGTGCTCAGCATTTCACCCGTATACAGGCGCCCTCGTCCAAAGCCTGTCGGCTCGCGACGACTCAACGGCAAGAACACTCACGCGCTTGACAACTTTGCTCCTCACGCCATGACCGGTGTCGACAGACTCCATGCTGAAGGCATATTTGGGGAAGGGATTAGAGTCGCTCTTATTGACAGTGGGGTCGACTATCTCCACCCAGCTCTTGGGGGAGGTTTCGGACCTGGATTTAAAGTGTCTCACGGAACGGACTTTGTGGGAGATGAATACACCGGAAATAATGATCCTGTACCGGATGATGATCCCATTGACTGTGCTGGTCATGGCACGCACGGTGAGCGAAACTCGTCGACGTGCACTGATGCTCCCCGTGGTCCCGCCCACTGACGTAACTTCCCTAGTGGCTGGTATTCTAGGGGCAGATTCCAATCCGTACAACTTCACCGGTGTTGCTCCGCAAGCTGATATTGGCATGTAGTAAGTTGAATGCGTCCTAGTGCATCGAGGAATCACTCTCTGAAACCATGCACGTCGCGTTCGCAGTAAAGTCTTCGGGTGCGCAGGCTCCGTTTTGGACGACGTGCTTATCGATGCTATGCTCAGAGCTTATCATGACCGACATGAAATTATATCTATGTCTCTTGGTGACGATACGATAGGATGGTCGGAAGGGGCCATTGGTCTTATCGCTTCTCGTATCGCTGCTACCGGTGTTATCCTCACTGTTGCTGCGAGTAAGTTATATCCTTCCTTTCTATGCGCTACTTTGTTAATTCTATTCGGTTACAATAGGTAATAGCGGGCAATATGGCGCTTTCTACTTGGGATCACCCTCCACGGGTGAAAACGTCATCAGTGTCGCCTCAGTGGAAAACACCCAGCTTATCGTTCAAGAGGCTCAATTGAGTAGCGGAAACTTTCCAATTCGTTATTACTCCTTTGAGGCTTTGGACGTTTCCGGAAGCTGGCCAATCTACGCAATATCCCAAGACCCGAAAGTCGAGGCTGACGCCTGTTCTCCACTGCCCGACTCAACCCCAGACCTCAGTAAATACATTGTTATCATTCGAAGCGGAGGGTGCGCTTTTGACGACAAGGCTGCTCATGTGAAGACCCGCGGCGCAAAGTATGCGTTGTTTTACGACAACATTGACGAACCCATCTACCTTGAGACGCCCGAGCTCGTTTCCGCAATGATATCCAAAGAAGATGGAGAATATGTAAGCGCCTAATTCTCTTTCTACCAGACTATGGCTTCTAATTTCTCGATCTGCCCCCACACAGCTTGTCGATCAGTTCGTCCACCGGACCAGTCTCATGTTGTCTTTCCCTCAGAACCAACCACCTAGTGTAATCCCTAGCCCCATTGGAGGCTTAATTGTGAGCACCTTCCCTTATGATACGAGAGTATATGCTGTGCCATTACTGATACTTGCCGACCCACAGTCCTCCTTCTCGTCATACGGTCCGACGTGGGACCTGGAATTCAAGCCAAGCGTCGGTGCGCCTGGAGGTAAGTTTTCCGAGTATCTTGATTATAGAAATTATTTAGCATTTTTCATTCCAGGAAATATCCTCTCGACTCTGGTGAGAAGCGACTCTGTCGCAAGCTCCTCCGACGCTTGAAGGATACTAACAATTTGGCAACGCTACCCCTGCTCCACAGCCTCGTTCTCAGGGCTCCTATGGAATTCTCTCCGGAACGTCTATGGCCACCCCTTTCACAGCCGGTGTTGCTGCTTTGATTCTGCAGAAGCAGGGGAGGAGCAAGAAAAATGCTCTCGGGATCCGAGGTTTGTTGGAGAGTACGGCAGAACCAGTCCCGATGTCGAAGAAATCAACTGAGCCGCTCCAGACTCTTGCTCAAGCTGGGGCGGGACTATTGAAAGCCTACGAAGCAGTTCACACTAAAACTATCGTGACACCTAGTAAATATGATTTGACTCTCCCACTCATTGGGAGTTCTAATAATCGACTAACGGTCAAATCTAACAGCCGAACTTCACCTCAACGATACCGCCCATAGCAAAACTTCCCATACTATAACCGTCAAGAATACGTCCAACAAAGCACAGAAATTTAAGATCACTCACATGCCGGCTGGAACAATGAATCCTTTCGACTCGGAACAAAAAGCATACCCCTACCCCGTTCCAATAGACACACACTATGCCAAGGTCACCTTCAAGCCAAGCGCCTTGGTAGTTCAGCCTGGAAGCTCAGCCAAATTTGTGGCGACTATTCAGCCGCCAAGGGGTGTCGACCCGAAGAACTTCCCAGTTTATAGTGGATTCCTTCGAGTCGCGAGCGGGACCAGCTCCGTGAACGTTGCGTATATGGGTGTTGTTGGCAAGATGAAAGACATGAAAATTTTAGACCGGACCCCGGACTGTGAGTACTGATGCATTGTTTCCCGCTAAGAGGGACGTTAATGGGTCGAATTATAGACTTTGGGGTTGTAGCGCCCTTCTTGGTCGATGCTGGAGGGGACATCCAGACTGGCCCCGAGACTTATAGATGGGAGAATGGTACGCATCCACTTCGCCTGTCACATAGTCTTGGCGAATCCTTATTGATCGAACCTCTCGCACCCTAGATTCTGATTACCCCTGGCTCGCGTTCCGAAGACTCGCTGGCACACCTCTCCTTCGCATCGATTTGGTCTCGGCTAATGCGAAGCTTGATACCCGTGGAATGGATTTAGTGGAGGCTCCTGAAAATATTGGGAGAAGCACGCCGGATCAAATGCGGTCCAGAGTGATGTATCCTGCGGGTTCCATGTATAAACGGCCGCTGGTCCCTGAGTTGGATGCGCGCCTGCCGAAGCAGACGGGCACATTTTCAAAAAGCCCGGTCTTGGGTAACCTTCTGACACGAAACTACGTCGGAAGGCATACATATGGTTCGTTTGAGGAAAATGGTTCCGGCTTCTTCCCGGTAAGTGATTCCGTCCTTTTGCTGGCGGCTTCCACGGGACAACATGCACTGACCCATTCACGCCTTTACGCAGCTCGACACTCCAACCTTCTCCAATGGAACAACCATTCCAAATGGGAGGTACAAGATACTTCTTCGTGCGCTCAAGATAACGGGAGACGCTGAGAAGAATTCCGACTATGACACCTGGTTGAGCCCTGAAGTCATCATAGAGCATAATGAATGAAAGTTTATGTTTTACGCTATCTATGCATAATGGGAATGTCGTTTTTGCCAATTGCGGCGCTGGGCAGAGTGCTGTCATCTGAGCGGGTCGCTGCTTCCATCGAAAGGGTGCTGACTAATCAGTTCCTGGGTGACGAGCTAGGGTCCGCTAGGGGTATCAGGCGTTGCAAACGCACCGCCGGAGCCAAGTAACCAGGTTAGTCGTAGTCCCGACTGACGCGTGCATCCTCGCTATCGTCGGCATCGATGATGATGCTCTTGGTGAACTCCGTGGCGCGTCACTCTGGGTGCTGAATCAAATTTTCCGGTCGAAAGGGGTTTCCTAGCGACCCACCCAGCGGCGTCGCCCATTCGAATAAACCCTTCATCGAGCATTCGATATATAACTTCAGGCATATCGTTTGACTTTACCCTTACGGGCTATAAATCTGCTGTCATGAGCAACAAATTATGGGTATGGAAAGATTGGTCTGGGATCCGATTCGCGGCAGCTTGGCTGATGTTAATGTGCTCTTGGTTCGGGGCACAACGCGACGCTCGTAACATGGAGCTACACCATATATTTGGCTGCTCCAAAATACGTCATTTTTGAGCCTGGTTATGTCGCTGAATTTGCTAAAGCATAGCTGGCCGCCGCAAGAATTCTATCCCAGCTTTTCTCGCAATGCCGACTGGGCTCACGCTCCTCCGTCTTCGTGGAATGACCGGAATCGAGAGTCTTGACCTATACATTTACTGATAGCCAAGATTGTCTATTCGAGAAGTAGCTTGGGTACCGCTGCTTTTAGTGTAAGTCGTTGTGTTGTCTCTGAGTTCATGACGATTTGACGAAAACCACCCGCCACCTGCCCGCTGGAGCCAACTCGAAAATATCTTGAGTTCGTACTACCTTTCTGAAAGCCGAGAGAGTGGACGCAGGTATTCTATATGGGAATTGCGGTTGGAATGAAGGATTAGAAGATTTGGACTAGATGCGGGGACTGTTGACTGCGAGGGCTGGTTTACCATTTCTTGTCGTACACGTGGTAGTGGTAGAGATGATTTTTGTTCAGAATGTAGTCTTCCGAGCTCTCGGGTCCCTCCTGGTTGATGCATAAGGGTACGTCTAGACTGGGGCGGAGACCTACAGGTTGGAAGAATGGTGCAATCCCATTCGGCCGTATATCAGGCGGATCGAAACGAAAGTCCGCACGATGTAGAGCTCAAGGCCAGTGACTCTCCAGCTTTCGACCGCCGTATGCTCACTGGCTCATCCACCATTCGCACCTACCTGGATTCAGCGAACTCGACGCGTCATACACCGGGTCTGAGATCGAACTTTGTGAACGCTACCGCAGGTATCCAAAGAATCACTGATGTGATAGGCTTTTCTTCCTCTCGCGTTACTTAAGGAGCGGTGCATCGTAAACTCCACGCGGGGGCGTGGGTTCGGGTACGAAGAGACAAATGCTTTTGCCAAAATTCCTATCGTGGATAACATCCATACTTCTAGAGGGTCGCTAGAGTGGAAGGGCTGCAGTTGAGGCGCTACAGTATAATGGGTATAATTATTTTGCTCTGCGCCCCTTACCCACCGAGGTCATGCCAAGCCAGCCGAATGAGACTGATCAGTACCTTAACCGCACAGCCCGTGACACCAGCACTCTTAAATGAGATACTCATATCAAAGGTAGGGACAAGACCCTTCTCCGTGTCCTCAAGGTTACGGGAATCCGAATAGTGGATCTGACCCCGGTACATCGTCGAGTCCTGTCATGGTTGGAGATGACAAGAGGTAAGGCTGTTTCACCCTATCGTACATCTAATAAGAAGGAAAATATTTTGTACTTGATCGTGAGTCTGACAGTTGGGGTTTTTATGAACCGCCCAACAACCCCGGCTTGTCCCTGAACGACCCTTTATTGGCACAGGCAGACCCAGACCCAGAAACCGCAAGTAAACATAGAGCCACTTCGAGCCTGAAAAACACCAACTACCCCGTAGGACTTCCCGCAGTGGTTTTAGAAATGTTATTGATAGCCCCAGAACCGCTCCTGTTGGCCGATGCTTGGCGTCTTGGCAAGCGTCTAGTTTTGCATATCGGAGATCGACACCCCGCACACTCCCGAGTTGCCCTCATTCTGGTCACTTGGCCAGCGTTTTGCCTTTTGACACCTGGACGGCGCCGCCGGCGGATATCTCTACAGCCCGTTATCGGCTACGTACTTGGTGATCCATCTCAGCATCTCCGGTAGCCAATTCCAGTCAACTATAGCTACGATGTTCCATCGTTACCAACATATGCTCGCCATCGACCCCGCAACATGACAAACTTCCACTCCACCGCCAAGACAGGCACCTCCCTGAGTTAGGCCCCCGTCGTGGATTCAAGGGCTAACTGGGCGGCCTCCTTTGGACTTTTGTCGCCCGATTTGGCTTCAAATCAAGGCGCCTCCACCCCAATTGCGTATAAACTTTGACCTGTCAATATCCGATTAGCTAAGGCTGCTCCTACAAGGCGCCCGTCGCTTCCGCTCTTCTGTGCCTTTGAGTTACAACCAACTCGATTCGTGCTACCATCGCCGAAATGAAAGGGTGTGGCGTGGTGTCCACGCACGCCATTTCATCCTCTGTTTTGAACGCGCGTGGCTGGTCATCGAGACAACCACTGCGCCCCAGCATCCGAATCCTTCCGCGAAAGTTGGAACGTATTCTCCATCTATCTTACGGCACTCCAATCTATCGCCCGGAATTTGTCCAAAGACACGCAAGCTGCTTAAGGTTGTGAGGACGGGAGAGGATCCGAATTTAGTGGAGGATCCTTACGACGTTCTCCGTCAGGAAACAGTCGGGTTTGCTATCGATGTGCTCAATTGGGCCGTCATAAACTTACTGAACCTTTTTAGGAAAGGTCCCACTGAAACCGTCATTTCATACACTAATGTGGCCCACATTTCGTGCGCCTCGCACCCCGGGACCCGTTTTCCTTATGTCTTGTTGACCTCCAAAGACTTTATAATTCGACTGACTTGAGAAGTGCTCTTCCCAAAACATTGCAGTAGTTCCTCGTCATTCGAATATGTAAATGGGCAGGTTCGCGTACGGCATCTGCCACAGTTACGAAGACCTGCAGCTCCGAGTTTTCGGTCAGGGCGTCGGGCTTGTTCCTACTTCCCAGATACTCTAGCCCCGCCAAAGCCCTGGCAAGCAAGCGCACTTTTGCGGCATTTCCTATCCCTTCGGTCAACCCTGCCGAGGAGGTTGTCTTTAAATGGCTGACATCTGCCAGGCTGCCAATCCCCAAGTCGCACTTCCTCGACTTCCCCTTCCCCTCCGTCAATCAGCGGTCTACACGAAACATGAAGTACTTGCAGGCCCTCGCGGCCGCAGCCTCCCTATCTCTCGTTTCTGCCACTGTCGACTTCCAGTCGCTGAAGCCTCTGGCGATTAGTGACGGAGACACTATCCCTGGCGCGTATTTTGTCGAGCTGGACCAGCCCTCTAGGGTTCACGGTCGTCGATGGAATCAGAATAACACCGTGGGTCGAGCTCGCCTTTGATTCCCGCAAAGGCATCCACTGATTGCTACTATTTTCAATCCAGGCGCACCACGCACTTTATTCTTCCCTCGATAAATGCGGCGCCAAGTGGTCATTACGGGAAGAATTTAACTCCCCTGGCATGTTCGTCGGTGCGACTGTCAATCTTGAATCTGAGAAAGATCTCGCCATTCTTGCCGACATTCCCAATGTCATCGCCATCTCACCCATCTACCTGCATCGTGCTCCTCAGCTTACAGAGTCAAGAGACCTCGTCCTCGACACGGCTTATGCGTTCGACACCTTTGCTCCTCACGTCATGACTGGTGTCGATAAGCTCCACGCTCAAGGGTTCCTTGGCGAAGGGATCAGAATCGCTATCATAGACAGCGGGGTCGACTACCGCCATCCTGCTCTTGGAGGTAAATTCGGAGCTGGACAGAAAATTTCAACTATAGTGGACTTTTCTTATATCTATGTCTATCGGAAGCGCGGGGAAAGCGTGGACCAAGACTGTTCCCGCTGTGTTTGCCGCCAAAATTGCTGCAGCGGGCGTCGTCGTTGTTACATCTGCTGGTAAGGACCACCTACTCGGGTTTTCAATGCTTGGCTCTAACCAACCTTACATGATCACCTCAGGCAACGAAGGAAAAGCCGGTCCTTTCTATGTCGGTTCTCCCTCTACGGGCAAAGGTGTCATCAGCGTTGCTTCGATTGAGAATACCGATATCTTTGTCCAGAAGGCCGAACTGGACAATGGGCACGCACCAATTAACTACTTCTCGGTCGATCCTCTGCCCATCAAGGGAAAATGGCCCATTTGTGCTCTATCCTCTGATACAAAGGATGCGCATCAGGCTTGCAAGGAGTTGCCGGATTCTATACAGCTCGGCGAATGCGTTGTTATCGTTCGGGAAGGAGGATGCGAATTGAGCGAAAAGATCGACCATCTGGTGGATCGCGGTGCTCAGTATGCGCTGTTTTACGGCACCAGTAGTACGCCTCCATACATAGAGACTCCTGGATTCATCTCTGCTATGATTTCCAAAGTCGACGGGGAATACGTGAGTCCCAGTTGTTCTTCTACTGGGTGTTGATCTTGAAATTCTCGATCTTCCCCCATATGTGTAGCTCGTCAACATGTCCGCCGCCGGTCTAGGGCACGTTCCCAAATTGACATTCCCCCAGAAGAAAAAACCGACCGTCATCCCTAATCCGCTTGGCGGTTTGGCTGTACGTAGTTTTTGCCGTTGCGTTTAGTGGCATCTCCGTCCCGACACTGATCTGGTTTCTCCTCGCAGGCGTCCAGCTCATCTTATGGCCCAACGTGGGATCTGGAATTCAAACCAAGCATTGCTGCCCCTGGAAGTAAGTCGACAAATTCACTTTATTTGTGCAATTTGGTTAACGTGATACGTGATAGCTCGTATCCTCTCTACGCTGGTGAGACGAGGATTCTGCGCTAAGTATCATTCATTCATTAACATTGAAATCCTCCACAGCCCGTCAAAAACAACAAAGCTATGTATGGAATGAAATCTGGAACGTCTATGGCCACCCCCTTGGTTGCAGGAGTCGCGGCATTGCTTTTGGAGAAGCACGGAAAGACCAAGAGCAACGCTCTCGGGATGCGATATCTGCTAGAAAGCACAGCGAACATAGTCCCCAGCTCAGATAAATCAGGTAAACCGCTTCAAACGGTCGCTAAAACTGGGGCTGGGATGGTTGATTAGTTCAAGGCTATGTACGGTCATACAATCGTTACTCCTGGTAAGCATGATCTACAAGTTACCAACTGGGGGCAGTTCTAATCCCGCGGGTAAACCGTCACAGGCGAAATTCTTCTCAAAGATTCCTCCCACGTTTCACCCAAGAATCATGCTATCACCATCAAGAATACTTCAAAAAAGGCCCAGACGTACAAGCTCACTCACGTACCGGCTGGGACTATGAATACTTTTGACTCACACCAACAAGCAATCCCCGGCCCCGCCCTGGCACTCAGCAATAACTACGCCAAGGTCACCTTCCACAAAAAGAGCAACACGGTCGTGGTTCCACCTGGAGAGTCGAAGAAAGTTACAGTGGACATTTACCAACCAAACGGGGTCGACGGGAAGAAAATTCCTGTTTTTAGCGGGTTCCTGAAGATCGAAAGCGCGAGCGACTCTGTGCACGTGTCGTACATGGGGGTTGTTGGAAAGATGAAGGACCTTCAGGTTTTGGATCGAACATCGGACGGTGAGCGTTGAAGGACTGTTTCTAAGTTCCGGACGGTGATCCTTAAGGGTATTGTTTGCACTCGGAAACGTAGTCTTTGGAGTAGCCATGCCTTTCGTAGCTGGCGCCGGGAAGAAGATCACGAAGCTCAAGGACGCGAAGGACGCGACGAGCGCGAAGACCAATAACTTGAATAATATCCAGAAAGGGTCGAAGACCTACGGGTGGAAGTCTGGTATACACTGCGTCGTCGATCATGTTTATTGGGGAGCCCTAACTCACAACCGTATAACATAGCCACCGATTACCCTGTTATTTACTATCGCTACCTCGCTGGGGCATCCCTCGTTCAAATTGATTTGGTCAAGTCTGACTTCAAGCTCAAGACACCACTTCCCAAAGCCCCGACTGTGGGCCACCTTGGTGACTTTATATATGAGCCGAGGAATACAGATGGAACGCTGGACGAGAACGGGTGGGAGGAATTCAGGGTGAGTGCTTTTAGCCCGAGGTGGTTGTTGGTAGATTGGTTTACCGACCTATCCACGCCTCTATGCAGCTTGAAACTCCAACATTCTGGAACGGATATTCGAAGATCAAAAATGGGAAGTACAAGATACTTATTAGTGCTCTCAGGATTGGAGGGAAGCTGGACAATAATTCCGATTATGACATCTGGTTGAGCCCCGAGATTATTATCAACCACAACTAGCGGGTTTATAGTCGAACCAAATGAGATCACGATGTTTGTTACGGATTTTTCGGGACTGGATGTAGCAGCTTGATCAAGAATCTAATAACTTTCGTCTTGACCTCGTTAAAGGCTTGGGCAGATAGGGAAAGCATTGTTGGGCCTTTGATCTGCCAGTCCCCATCGCTTCTCTCAAGGACAAGAATGCCAATACTGAGTTAATTGTGCGTTGAATCGGTCAAAGCATATGGATAGCGCTCCGTAATTATAGCCATTCCGATGAGATTCAAGACTCGCCGCCCAGCTTGACAATGTTCGATAATCTGGTGCATATGTAGCATGTTGTACTTCCAATTATCGGCAGTTATTACCGGAGGTTTCCCACATATATAGCTTGGGCCATTATGTTGCATTGCTATCCCCGATTACGTCTTAGAACAGCCATATCGGGTGAATTAGGATCCATGTGCACATGGATCTAGGAACGACCTTCACTTTGCCAAACAGAGCCTAATGGATACGAGTTCGGCAATTCAACGTGACGTCATTTTTTATATTCTGTTGAGGCAGATCCAGTCCTCTCGTTACGGAAGCCGATTGAGGCGCTCATTGGTGCACCTTCCATTGTAGGCTTCCGGCCCCCTTTTGTTATCTCCGAGCCCCTAAGCTCTCCGAAAGAGCCACTCACTGGCAAGACCGGCCATCCACGCATCTCACATTCTGACATCTGATACTCGATAAAATGGACTCAAAGGACAATGGGCAGCGGACAGCGATACAGGCATTCGCTGGGAGGCCGGTTTTCTCCTGTGCAAAATGTGCTGCAACTCTCGTGAGTTCGGTGAAAGAGTTCGGAACTTGGGAGTAGAACTCAGGGATCGAAAATCGTAGGCATTGCAGGATGAGCTGATCAGCAAAGCGTTTTCCGGGCGAGAAGGGAGGGCATAGTGAGCAATCAGCTCCGGAAGTTCCCCGGTGTCAGGCTCACTCCCTCTCACTGGTCATGGGTCAGCTTGTTACACTCCGCAGTCAATATAAGACTAGGGAAGAAGGAGGAACGAACATTACTGTGAGGCCGCGATGACCAATTGGCTCGGTCCGGCTGCTCGGAACTCGGCTGATATGTGGTTTCTCCGAATTCGGGAAATGTAGGACCGGAGTGCATACGGTGAGTAAGGAATTCGTCCGAACCCGCGGAGCTGTAGGGTGTAGGGAAGATGACTGACTATACCCGAAAGGTTGCTGATATTCTATGCGTGGGGTGTGGCAGTCTTGTTGGGTGGACGTACCTGAAGGCGCACGAGCAAAGTCAGCGGTACAAGGAAGGTTCGGGTCGCTTCACGTTCGCATCCGGACTGCGGTCGAGCTGACTAGGAGGTCCTCGTTTGATTCATGCGCAGGCAAATACATCATCGAGAAGGAAAGGATCACTCGGGACAACGCT
>KN823557.1:0-12587 GCA_000827465.1 Tulasnella calospora MUT 4182
CTACTACACCAGTATCAGCTGCAATCCAATCGCTATGGGAGGCTCACAAGTCGAAGGCAGATGGTATTGAGGCAGCCTGGGAGGAGGTGGAGCTCGTCTGTCTCTTAGAGCGTCTCCTTGTGTTTGCCCAAACCGGTAACGCTCGAGTGATCAGTGGGGGCCTGGCTGAAGCATTTGGGCTACGACACTCTTTGGAAACGACTGGGTTTCCAACATTTACAAGCGCCTTGGATGTCAGCGGCTCAACTCCGAAGATTCGGCAGGGATGTTGGCCCACCCGTGCGACGGAGGATACTGCAGTGACATGTGCCAATGCTACGATTCGATTCCACTATAACGAAAGCGTTGCCCAGGTTCGTCACCTTGGCTGTTGAGAAAGCGATTAAGCAAGTGCTCATGCGACTTCCGCGGAAACGCGACTGTCGATGATTTCCACTTAGACACACACTGCCAAAGCCACTCTTGGGCTTTTGCTCAGACGTGCGCCAACATCCTCAGCTGGGGATTTAGAAAGTCGCATGGCGCAATTGCTGGGGGATCACTTGGTAGACGTTCTGTTGAAGGATGTGAAAGCGTTTGTCATTGATGCATGCACTGGTGAGATCAAGAGTCTCCGGGACACGGGATCGATGGAGGAGCGAAACCATGCGGCGCGACGGCAGAGGCATCTGGACACCTGGAAGAAGGAGGCCAATCCCTGGGCTCAAGGCGAGCCTCACAAGCATCTCATGTTGGCAGTTGTGCGAGGACCAGACGACGATACGGAGCTTCAGGCCAGCCAGCCTGCAAGTCTGACCATCGGAGATTTGGCTGGAACCATCGTTGGGTGCATGGACCCGGATACCTGTCCAAAGACCTCCCCCTTGTTCATCCGAAACGGCGCTTTCCGGGCCCTCGCATCGGTAGTTTGGGATGTGGCATTGGCAGAGCTTGCTATGTCAACCAGCGAGCTTAAGACCCTGTTCAATCACGTCGTAGGTGCCAGTTTGATGGCAAGACAGCTCTGTCGCGTTCCATGGCAGTCGATCAAGCCCAGCGGAAGACTCAGTCAGCACATCGGCATCACTCATTGGCTGACCGTCCAGCGTTCGGATCCAGGACCCAAGCGCGACCGCGTTGATGACTCTCCAGCTATGCGGCAGGAGCGCCGGGCAGCACAGATAGCAGAGGTAACCGAGGGTAGGGACAATACCGCCCCATGGGTCGCATTTTCTGGGACTCTATCATCTCAAGGGCGGTACATCGCGAGGAGCAGCCCCCCGGACGACCTCGACTTGCTCTCCATCGTTTCCACGATCCAGGACTCAGAAATGAGAGAGCACCTTTCTCAGATCGCTAGCGGTTTCAGCATGGGGAACCCCGCGCACAGACTTGGATTGCGGGTCGCATCACTTGCCTCAAGACTCCTTCCAACGATAAATCTCGACCTTCCTGCGAACGCGCGACCAGAGAAGAATGTTCAAACCATCATCCAGGGTCAAATGGTATGGTGCCAATCGACTCGGAAGGACTCAAATGCCGGGGTCGTGAACCGCGCATCCTGGGCCTCGACATTTATGCTCGCCTGGCTGTTCTATTCAAGCACTTCCCCCACCCACGGCCTTCTGAAGTCGTCTGAAGCCTACCCCCCGTGGCTAAGAAAGCTAGGTACGAACTTCAGCTGCATATCGTGACTTTACTGACGCCCGCCAAGGAGCCAAGTTAATCAACAGTCGCCTGTTTGTTCGCCTTCATCTCGCCCATGGCACTGGAGGAAGAATGCTACAGAAGGGGGGACAGTTTGGAACAGACTGGCGGTGCATTTGCGCAGAAGAGATCCGAACCCTCGTGGAGTTTGTAGATGATAACTGGGGGAGTGGTAATATTGCGGCTGTGGTGGAATTCTTCCTTGGAGTTGACGGTCTCAAGATCATTCGTGCAGGACGAAGTCTGTAAATGCTGGTCTTTTACTCATACTATTGTAGTTACGCGGTCAAATGTTCGGTCTGGGTGCCAAATTATCTGAAGCATGTACCTGGGGATCCTCCATAAGTGGGAATGAGGGACCAGCGCGAATCGATCGATGTCACATTTACGCACCAGGCGTTGATTGTCAGAGCCCATATCCAACGCCATACAGGCGTACCACACCCAGAGTAAATTGACCATGTCCCAGTGGTTCAGCCCATTGAGCCCCGACGCGCGAATGCCTGCATTTTACATTTGCGCGAAACCCACGTCACACTTCACCATGACTCTCAAAAGGTTGATCCGTTGCTCACCACTCTTTCATTCTAGTAGTCATATATATAACATGCCCAGAACGCAAATCAGGTCCATCGCGCTCTGTTCCTGGCTATCCGTAGCTAAACCAAGGAAATCGGACGAAGCCTAAAACACCGGGCCATCAAACTCCTGGGTTGCAGCTAAGGTAAGGACGTGGCGCGGCTCTCACGATTCGTGGAACCTTCCTATCCGAATCATTCCACTTTTGGCCAGCCATCAACCTCAACCAGAACCCAAGAAGAACAAGCTGAGAACAAGCAGACAGCCATAATGGCATCGGTAAGGACAGTCTTGACGTCTGGTACGGCCCCTCTCCCTCATGCAATTCATCTAGATTCAACCCAAAGGGCGCCCCCTACACATCAGCGAGGGTTCCCAGCTGGCCACAACCCCCGCAAGCCAGAGCAGCGCAGGCAACACAGACGCGACAGTGCTGGACAGTGACACGGACAAAGAAGAGTCCAAAGAAGACTCAAAGGAAGAGGACCAGAAGGCCGAATATCGCCAGGGAGTGCAGAGGCAAGCTTCAGCTCTGATCGAAGAGGCAACGATTGGTATTCTCAAGTGGGATCTGAGGAATCCGCTCCAGCATGGCTATTTTAACAAGCGAGAACTCAGCGAAAAGGCGGTTACAAAGCTTAGAGAGAAGATAGAGGAGTCTGATAAGCGATACCTGCACCCGATCAAAGCGATGGTCAACAAGAGTGACCTGGAGAGGCTTGGGATACATCCAACCAGAAGTGCCATTGAGGCACCAGTCCTCACAGAGCAGCAGTTCTCATCCCTCGAGATTATTACCGTTGCTGGTCAGCACCGACATTGCGCCGGAGGACAGATGCTAGAGCGTACCGAGAAGACCCATAGCGAGCATGTGCGAACGTTGAAGCGGCTGAAGAAAATAGCCGGTTCAGAAAACGACCAATTCAATGGTGGAGGACTTGCGGGTCCATCCCCAGGGGACGAGCAGCCGGTGACGATAGTCGATGCGACTGACGCAACGGTCGCGACTGGTCAAGACGACGAGCTGGATGCACTGGAAGGTTTCAGTGGCTCCTGGACCGTCAACAACATTGGAGAGCTGGAATCCCTCATTGAGAGAGAAAAGGACACGATCGCGCATCTGCTGACCTGGCCGATAGAATTGCTGGACAAAGGTAGGTTGCAGTGACGGATGCACACCTGCTACAGCTGAGCATGCATTGCAGCGCTTCTTCCTGCTGAATCAAAGAATCCTGTGGTCCTGAACGCCCTTATCATGCTATCGTCAAACAAAGCCATTCAGCAGAACACCGGTGGAGCGCACGAGTCGTGGCTTCTGGCCCGCCCATTCTTCTCCGTTCCAGACGTCACCATGGAGTACCGTTTGGATCTAGCTCTATCCGAGGTCTCGGGCCCATCTGTCGAACTCATAAAGTTTGGTCCCATGCGTCGCCTAATCTTTACAATGCTAGATATTCCAGGGCTCCGCTCCAACTTCCAGCCTGCCAAGTGGAAGCGTATCCTCAACCAGCCAGCAGCAACTGTAAGTCGCTCGCTTTAGTCGATTCAGCGACCCTGCGTTTACTGCTGGTTTGCAGCTTGTAATTCTCGTTCTCCAAGGATCTCTCAACAGTCTTTTGAAGGTTTTTACACCTGAACAAATCGACGATAGCCTTTTGTCTGCTCTGGATGATGCGTACACGCAGGAGCTACAAGCACAGTGGACCAATCTTGCATGTGACCTAGATTGCGATGACGCTGAAGGCCCGATTGCCAAGTACTCAGGGGCGGTACAGGATTGCCTGCAGGAGCACAAGATAATGTGTATGGAGAACATAGAATTCACGACAGAGGCAGCCCAAGCTTTAGAGACGGCGAAGGAAAGGGTTCATCAAGTGCTTACCGAAGAGAGGGTGCCGTTCTACTCACCAACATTGCTGGAGGACACTATCCAGAATATTCCACGGGTGGAAGAGGCCTTTGTATGGGTAAGTCATTCATCCCAGGACTCGAGCGCAAATAGCGTTGCCCCAGATTTACGGCGGATTGCATGTTCAATCCCTGGTGCAATGTCTTAATTGCATTGGATTCCGCGATGTAAGGATTTCAGCGTAAATCCGGATGCGGTGGATTCGCGCCAGATGTGCTCAAGGCCATGGTCTGATTTCCGCCAACTGCGAATCGCGACCATTGGATCTCGCTTGTATGTTGCCCTAGATAGCCCAGGGCGCAAATGTCGTTGGCCATGATTTGCGGTGCAGTCGCGCCGGCAATCTGTGGAGGAGTTGCCAGCGCGACTACAACATAAACCATTGTGACACCGCTAAAGACTCGAGCGCAAATGTGACCGCGATGGATTTGCGCGACACATTTGAGAAGTTGTTCACCGATCGCTGTTGATTAGGGATACTGATGCTTGCGTTTACAGGCTGAAAGAGTCTTTAGTCCGGATGCAGCGCTATTCGGATCCTTCACCAATGCCAAATCGAAGTTCAAACGCCCAGATCCGGTATTTGCCGTCATAAATGATATCCTGTATCTGGATGAGAGATGGCGGAAGGATCAAGAAAACACTGATGCAGTATGTGTTGACCTTTCTGCCTGAATTCTTTGCTGACAATAATATAGATCATACCAAGGCTTGTTTCGCTTGTTTTCAAGCACGGGCTCGAGGCCGCTGGTGTAGTCGGTCGCTTTATGGAGGTTAAAAACCCTCAAAAACTTCCCCACATCGATTCCCGCGTCTACTCCCTCTTCTACACACAGTTTGCTAAGGTCACGAAGGGCTGCACAGTACCTGCAATTAAGACAACCAACTCTGGAAAGAAAAGCTCCTGGACCGTCCAACAGGTCAATGATCAAATCAAGGGTGTCCCTCACGTCATTTCCGCGATAACCACCGTCAAGGCCGCCAGCCGAATTTCAAAAATCCTAGGAGACAAGAAAAACCTGAAAAGTCGGATGGACTTTGCAACGCGCATCATCCATTTTGTCTGGACGAGCTCCCAAGAGAACAGCACCATCCTAAAGCACGCAGCAGTCGCGGCGTTTGCCAGATCCCTCATGGGCATCGCGGTCGGTCGCAAGTCCACCCCTTGCCTGATTGCGGGGCAGGTTCCCAAGGCTGATGCTGATGGCCTCCTGGAGTTCAAAGTCGGCTTGGACAGCGAAGCCATCTGGAATAAGATAGAGAAACCTCTCAAAGCAGTTGGTGCTGGGATCTCTAACGCCTTGGCTCTTCTGCCTCAACACGAAGTTACCCAGCCAGTGCGCCAATGGCAGGAGCTATTGAAGGTAGGGCATCTTGAGTTATTGAAGGATACATGAGCTAACTATGTTCAAATGCAGGCAATAAGAACAACATATGGGAATGAGCTCCAGACACAGATGGAAGAAGATGGATTTGAATTGGCAGCGAACCGCTCCTCAACCACGGACTACCTCGATCGGCGGAGGGTGCCGGCTGCCCCTGCTATGACCATGTCGTCTCCTGTCAAGGACGTGGGCCACAGGGCAGTTAGCACTGCGACAAAGTCGGCTGGTAAGCTTTTCCAGACATAGCCAATGACGCCGACACTCACTTCAGTGCGAGAAGGAAAGCGCCCCGCTCAGCGTCCTCAGGAGACAGAGACAGTGGATGATGATATCATGGAAGGTATCGTCTCTTTCTTCGCAACATGTAGAATACATCTGATTTGAAAGCTGGGTCACCAGAATCCAATCCACCAAAGGCCACCCAAAGGAAGAGTGAGTGGCATCAACAGCTAGTACGCATATGAAACAAGCTAACCGTAACGGCCAAACCAGAAGCGTCAGCCATCCAAGGAACCAGAAAAGAGAACACCTCTGTACAAACGGATGCTGGAAAAGCCGCCAAAAAGCGAAAAATAGAAAAAATGGACCAAGACAATGACTAGCGCGATGATTCTGAGGGCCCGAATAGGAGCGAGTGGGTGTCGCGCCCCTACCCCGAGAAGTAGTAAGCTCTTGTAATACGGCTCGCGCTATCTACCTATGGAAACCTTGTTATGGGATGTGAGGCCAGCAACACATACTTGTTCCAAGTGACCAAAAGAGACCGAAAATTGTCGGTTAATCGTCGTGCGATAGGAATGTCCGTAGTAGGTACCACCTAGATGATACGTGGTGGATGTTGTGTTGAAAGCAATGTCCCATTTCGAGAAAAGATGGATGTAATGAGGCCAACGTGCCATGTTCTTAAACCCTTCATGTAACCATCTTGCTCGCCGAAATCTGGGCCTAATGGCTCGGAGGGCTGACGCGACTGCCCTTTGATATGCTCCATGTTAGTTTCAACCGTTGCTCAAAGGCTAAGAGCCTACTTCTTCAGGGATCCAACATAATTGGCTTGCTCTCTGCATCAATATCACCTTAAGAATCATAGAGGTTGTAGATTACGCAGCAGGGTTCCTTATATGACGACGTGATGGTTGTCGGGGGTCGGGCAATAGTAGTATGACCCTTTGAACCTTCCCTCCCACCCGTGGTGATTTGTTTGGCCCAGTCGTGAACGTGCTGGAGCCCAGAATCGGGCCCTCGGATCCATTATCACTGTCGCGCTTTGGTCTCCTGAGATACCGTGAGCGATCTGGCTGTGGAGTGGAGCCAGCTAGATACCAGTGTCTGTCATGCAGAAGAATTTCCTTTCATTCAGATCAATCGGACTTAACGGGCTTGGTCCTCCAGTGGAATCAGGACTTTTTGGTCGCAGTACGTACTGTCAAACACCGTTGGATTAAAGCGTCCAAATATTGAGAGAAGAGAAAAACAAATGAAATGGAGGATGACAACGAGCAAGGCGATGAGATGGATTACGGCCTCTCAATCGAGCATAGCGTTGATACTACCTTAATGAAATGTCGGAGTTGCTAGGGCCTGAAAAGACACGGTCGCACGTAACATACGTTGCCTTCTGTTGCATGGGCCTGCCAGAGCGCGAATACACCTCGGTGACATTTGCGCTCACAGGTATCGGACGGGTTTCAATGTACTATTATGAACGGTTGCAGCAGACATACGTTGCATTCTGTTGCACGGGCCTGCCAGAGCGCGAATACGCCTCGGTGACATTTGCGCTGACATGTATCGGATGTATGTCGCTGTCATATTCTGCGTACACTGATATGGGGGTTACTACTCTGGAAATCATCATCTCTCATACTGCAGTTCACGCAGAATGAATGGATGAGATGATCCGAATGCCATTTCACTATCGCAGATTATTCTCTGACTGGCGTGCGATTCGTCATCAAGTTGGCCCAACCTTCTACCATAATTTCCGCGAATGCACCTGGTGGACATTCGCGCTGGGGGAGTGTTTTTAGGCCTATTGAAAGCTGAGAGGCATGCAGAAACCCTTCTATTTTACTGTCCCTGTTATCTCGCAGGGCAAAGTACTTATGATCATATCCCCCCATCCCCCCCACATTAACCTTGACCCTCTGCGATGGATCATCTACTGACCGGTCGATGCTCCTTAGAATTCGATATGCTGTTGTTGCCGATACGAAATAATACTCACTGTTTGTCCTGGCAAAATGAGCCGAACCTTTCCCACTTTCCTGCTTTCGAGCGGTCTGCGGGCTTTCCCCAACGGACTAGACTCTGAAGCAACATTCTCTTCCTCATCATACATGTGACCTAGAGCTCCAAGATACTTGGGCCCAGTTGTTGGCGGAGGTGGCGCTTCCGTTGTGTTGGCAAGACGCTCGCGATCCGGCAACGAACAGGCAGTGCCAGAGTCGCGGTTGTGCGTTGAGCCAAGGACGTCCACGTCTTCATGGAATTCGCTTCCATCAATGTCCGACGAGGGCTCCGGCCACTTGGTACGCTTGCCCTCCTGCTCGGTGTCCCCCGGTACTAAATGACGGATCGGACCGATCCGCCGTACCACTCCCCCTCCCCGAGTATTCTTCTTGCTTCGGACGAGATCTATGTTTTCCATAGCACTGAGAATGTTGAAAACAAGTAGAACACGCTCGCCTGCAGCCACAGTCAAGCTGCTTTTCGGCCCACATTTCCGTCTGGTTAACCTCAGATCCTCGCAGAATGCCCAGAGAATCCGAGTTCGGGTTTCGGCCCTTTCCTCTGCAGTGCTTCTGACTTGATCCTTGAAGTCCATGGATGAATGATCACGTATACGTGGTCCGGAAGGTGAAATTGGCTTGGGTGGTTGATGGGTCAGTCGAGATTGAGACGTTGTACAACAAATATGGTCAAGCGAGCCAGATTCTAGAGCCAGGTGCACGTCAAGGCAGGCGACTGGTCTCGAAGTAAAACAGACCCGCGAGAGTTAGTTCCGCGCAAGGTTGGGATGGGTAGTCTGTCAGATGCTTTCCATCTGCTCAATTTTCAAACTGCTCCCTTGGGCAGCCGCGACAATAATGGGTACTGCATGAGCAATAAATCGATGCAAAGGAAACCTTAATTCAGAACTACAATTGCAGTGAGTATACAAGGATACAGCTTTCACTGAAGCCAATCGGGAATAACAAGGCCTGCCCTCTGGAGAAAACGCTTTCCGTTGAGGCGTATGAAGCCCTGGAACTTGTTTCCTTCAAGATCTACTGGGCGTTGAATGCTTCTTGTCGCACAAATTGTAGGGGCCTGCAGTTGAATGTGATTAGTTGCTCGGCAAGATAATCAATACCAACCTCTGTCACTGGGACAGACCTTTTCAGTTGAAAAGTGGTGGAGGGCATCTGGCGAGCAAGCACTAATTGTGTTGATAAGCGTGACCTACAGTTGGTTTGGGGATATGATTAGCGCGACTGTACTGGTGCGACCATAGGTGACTTGGTCCATACAAGCCCGGCACTCTTCAGTCCAGCTTTTTGACAAGCACGGGTTGAGCGAACGAGTTCTTGCAGCTCTTGTTTGATCTGTAAATGGTCCTCTTCTTGTGAGTCGGCCACCACGGACGCTGCAGGCACCGAGCTAGGGCCTGGGTTTCTACTGGCCTGAGGTGGAAATGTCAAAGTAGAACTTCCTGTACTGAGTTTGGGTGCTGCTTACCGCTCTGGTATCAGGCTTCG
This sequence comes from Tulasnella calospora MUT 4182, assembly GCA_000827465.1. Taxonomy (NCBI): domain Eukaryota; kingdom Fungi; phylum Basidiomycota; class Agaricomycetes; order Cantharellales; family Tulasnellaceae; genus Tulasnella; species Tulasnella calospora. The sequence goes on from KN823557.1 coordinate 9,300, forward strand.
CTGGGCGCGGCTTTGGGGCTCGACCGCGACGCTTCTCTTCTTGTGGGGCAGTCGTATCCTCGAGGATATCCATGTCCGAGTCTGACTGGGGCAATAATTTTGATTTTTTGGATCTGCCCTGGGATGCTGATCGAAGTACCCGAGCGTCTTGGGAGCTGCTGGACTTGGGAACTGCTTTTCTGGATCCTCTTTTAGGGAGATGCTCGATTGGGTCGTCGGGGTCTTCGTATTCACTATCCTCTACAACGGAGGACATCCTTGTAGGTTTTCTGGCTCTCCGAGAAGTACTCCTTCCTGGCAGAGCCTCTACCTCTTCCTCCTGACCCGAGGATTCAATTTCGCGGCGATCGCTGTAGCTAGCACTTTCTGCCATCGGTGATTGTGACTTCGACTCCTGCAGACCATCTATGACCTCCATGGCTAGAAGTACATTGAAGATGTTGAGTAGTCGCTCCTTGGCTTCGAAAGTCAGTCGATGGTCGGCCCCATGCGCCCTGCGGGTATTCTTCAAGTCTTCGCAAAATGCCCAGAGAATTCGTGTTCGCGCCTCTCCCTTGTCTGCAACCGCACAGGTGGTTAGGTCAATGTTCCTTGGTTTCACTTAGTAGGCCAAACCTGCTGCCATAGCACTGGGGTGTGTCAGATGCGTTGTTGCGGTTGGTCCAGATTCGAATGTTCCCGGGGCAAACAGTGGCAAATGCGGTTCAACTCTGATCGCTGTCTGTTTACCTTTCGCTTCACCCACAATTCATGATATCCTTCCCATCGCGACAGCCACTTAGGGAGTTCCATATTGATACCCTACCTACGGTGCAGTTGAGTGTATGAATACTCGGGGTATCGCGGTGGGTGGTTTGACGAAAATGGAACTCAATGCCACCGTGGTGATGCCTTAACAACTTGTACATTGGATTAGCGAATGAGATTAACAAGACAAAAAAATGATAGCGGCCGGCATGTGTGTCAGAGATGGGGGTGATGGAGCCCTGACCCTAAAAGAAAGCGCACTGCGACCTGCATATAACCGTGGCCGACGGCGACGACTATATCGCTGTCGTAAAAGCGTCCATATCCTCCACGAGCTTGGCAGAGGCGAGGGCAACGCCAACGGGATTCTCCCCAAAATCTTTGATGGCCAAACGGGATGCAAAAAGGCCATCAACAATTGGCTTTCGAAGCTGGTAAAGGATTTATTCAGTTATCTGAACCATAGAACGGCGGTTGAACCTCACATGTTCCCGAACCTCTTCCCCCAGATATATCGCACCGTGCATAATGAGACAGGAATTCCACTGTACAGATAAATAAACTGTCTGAGTGTCGCCGGTATGAGGTGCCTATGTTCTTGAGGACTCACCACGCATGTGGATTGCTGCACCATTAAAGTGAGGTTTTCCAGCGATGCAGCAGGATTCGCAGTGTTAGGAGACACCTCTTGTGTATCGCCAGTGACGTCAAAAGCCTCTCCAGCCTTCTGCAAGGTGTCTGCGGATCGGATGCGCTTTGCGGATCGGGCCTTCTCTTGGTCATTGCCTTCTAAGCGCTCTCGCACTTTACGCTTCCCCTTCTGCTTAGCAGACATAGGGCCAAGAAAAATCAATCTATTGGAGAGTAATTCCCCTCGGGAGCTCACCTGTGTGCTGCGATAAACACCCTTGTCGCCAGATCCCAAGTTATCAAAGGGATTCTCCTCTTTGATGTCAGCGTCCTCGACAAACCGCGTTACTACCTCCTTGAACACGCCCATCACTGCTTTCTCAAATTTACGCCGGTTCTTAGAAGCGCTCTTTGGCTGCGATGTGAATGGGAAGACATCGCGGTCTACTACGACGGCGTGTCTCTCATCCACATAATCCATCGACAACTCGTGTAACTCCCGCGCGGCATCCTCCAACCAAGGTGACATGGTAGCGGCCATCATAGGGGCACCATCGTTTAGCTGGGAAATGGCTTGTTTCCTGTGAATTTAACTCCAGCTTCACATTGAACTATTGCACTACTCACCTGAGGTCAGCACAAGATGAGCTTCGGCTTCCTCTGATCCATCGTCCTCGTCCTCCTCGTCCCCCTCGACCTCTTCCTCGTCCTCCGCGTGATCTTCCTCGTCCCCCTGGTCCTCTTCCTCGTCCCCCTGGTCCTCTTCCTCGTCCTCCTCGTCCTCTTCCGCGTCGCTTGATTTTATTTGTTCATCTGCTAGTTCTTCTTCCTCTTCGTCGCCCGCCAACTGGTCCTCCTCGTCGTTGTCGTCATCCTCTGAGCTCTCCTGTCGACCCTTGCCTTTCCCAGCCCTGATTTGAGCCTTTTGCCCCGGGGTTCCCCCTTCTTCTAGCTCGTTGATCAACTCCCTCATTTCCTTTAGCATCGTTTGGCTGTCGAGCTGAGCATGCTCCTTGCGGTCTAACATATATGCCTGCTTTTTGAATGTCCTCCATATGTATGCCGCATGGGAAGCCTCTTCGTTTGAGATCTTACCCACTCGCGTTCCTCCTCGTGACTGTAAGGTGAGAGCCCTGAGATGCTCGTAAAGGAGTGTTAGACCATTCCTTATATCCGACGCAATGCGTGCACCCGCTTCTTTGTGAAATTTGTTTGCGTTATGCTTTCTTACTTTCGTTCGTTTCTTGTTCCCCCAAATATCTTCAATATTGCCACCGATGGGGCCGTGAGGCGCCTGGGTCCACTCTAGCTTTTGAGCAACCTTCCAGCCGCCTACCAGCGAGACATCAGTCCGCTTGCTAGCGATTAATAGAGAGCAGGTGGGGAGCGCGATTCTTACCAGATTTACCCATCGGATGTAGCTTGAGTGATTTCGAGAGATCGAGGGGGGGTGGGGGGTGGTTGGTATCGCAATGACATTTCAAACATGCAAGTAGAACAAGTCGAACAAACTACTGTCTTGCCGAACCACCCCCGCACCAGTCGCTTCCACAATGCACCCTACATCACGAGACGATCGTATCCACTATCTCAGGCAATTGCCTAAACTGCCTAAAAATGCAAAACACATTCCATCACCTGTCGCCTTCTGCGACTTTGCTGAACAATACCCAGGGAGCGATGATTTTTCATTTCGCCCCGCCCTGCACCGGTTAGGTTAGGTTAGGTTAGGTTAGGTTAGGTTAGGTTAGGTTAGGTTAGGTTAGGTTAGGTTAGGTTATGTTAGGTTATGTTAGCCTAGGTTAGGTTAGGTTATGTTAGGTTAGGTTAGGTTAGGTTAGGTTAGGTTAGGTTAGGTTAGGTTAGGTTAGGTTAGGTTAGGTTAGGTTAGGTTAGGTTAGGTTAGGTTAG
>KN823560.1:0-12480 GCA_000827465.1 Tulasnella calospora MUT 4182
GTCAATCCTTCAATCCGCCAATCCTCCAATCCGCCAGCCCTCAACCCCATAGATTTTTCTACCCTGTTTTACAGCTCGGTAAAAACCCCCCTCATAAAATCTAAGGTTTTCATTAATGATTTTACCAGAGCAAAAAAATCTATGAGTAAAATCTCAAATAAAATCTCGAGTAAAATCTCAAATAAAATCTCGAGTAAAATCTCGAGTAAAATCTCGAGTAAAATCTTGTAGGAAAATCTCAAATTTTCACGAGATTTTACTCGAGATTTTCTTGAAGGTTTTCTTGAAGGTTTTCTTGAAGATTTTCCGAGACAACCCCAAGATATTTAGAGGGATTTTATCATGTATAAAATCTGACTTAAAATCCTTGCTTCAAGCTAAAAAAAACCTATGATAAAATCTTCACAAAAAACTTAGATAAAATATGAGGTATTACAGGAAATAAAACCCATTAAAAAATATGTCATTTTATTTGAAGATATTTATTGACAGTAAAATGTATGAAAGAATACCCACGGTTTTTAGGTCGATTTTATTGTGATTTTATGGCGATAAAACGTCTTTTTGCGTCCTGTGTCAGCTTATATATCCAGCGTCCATGTACTTCAGATTCCTCATTCCCTCTTGTTCCTCGCTCTCGAAGTTTCTGACCTTCTCTTCTTTTCTCCCTTCCTCCGTGGATGCACCGTCGGAATGCTAAAGGACAATTCCACTCGCACCTACTCATCTGGCAAGAAGAGCTTCATCGACTTTGCGCTCCTCCGGGGGCTCAACAACGGTGACGGGTCGGTCCTCCCGGCGTCCCAGCAGGCGATCATGGAATGGGTTGCCTGGCTTGGAGCCCGAGTCCAACCGAAGACAATCAAAGCGTACCTCTGCCATGTCCGCTCCCTTCACGTCGACGCCGACCTCCCATTCTCAGCTACGGAACACCCGGTGGAGAACCTCGAAGAGGCCATCGCGGCGGTCAAGTACGCGGACGAGACGCGGTCTTGAAGTGTTTTGGGTGCCGAGCCATAACGTTCTTTCCATTTTTTTTCTCACTGTACCCTGTAAATCTTCAGCTCATTGTTCGTAATCATTTCCTGTAAACAAAGCCTTGTTATGATGGTGCAAACAAATACGTATTTGTTTGTGGCAGCGCATCCATCTCCTCCGCTCGTCTACCCTCTCCAACACTCCAACCATCAAACAGTAGAGATCATGAAGCACGAGTCATAAGTCGAACAAAACCGTACGTTGCCCATTTGTCAGAGGGAAGGTTGCTAGCTAAACGCGACGTAGACCCCACCTTGGCCGGACTGCTTGCCCAAGCGAGAGTGGAAGCGAAAAAGATGGACGAAACTGACGACCCGAACCAGATGATCGCCCCAACCATGGTTGAACACATGGAACAGATGCTCTTGCTGTTGAATAGCCACCTGCATTCAAAGGAGGCCGAAGGCCAAAAAGTCAAGAGCAAAAGAAAGGCCGAAGAATTGATAGACGGGGACGCGGAGCCTTCCCGCAAGCGCCCCACTAGGACGTCGACCCCAAGGTGAGATCCAATGCTGCGCACATTATCATCACCTCCTTTCTGAGCTTGGCCACCAGACACGAACCCCGCCGTCCTTCTAACACCGCACCCTCTCCATCGCCTGCCAATGCCTCGACTACCGCGTCTGGATCGGCTGACCCTGCCAACACATCAACTGTTATGCCTCCGGCCACTCTCCCGTCAAAAACGGAAAAACTACTGCTCAAAGACCTTTTGAAACTTGGGAAGTCACTCGTGTCGTCCTCCAAAGAGGGTGCCTGTTGCTTCATGACTGCGGTGAGCGTGATTTTAGCAAAGCATCTGAAGCCCACCATTCATCGACCGTGTTCACAGGTTCATGGTCTTCATGGTGTGGCTGATGTACTGAAGAAACCAGAACTTCACAATGCCTTTCTGCAGTCAGGGTACAAGGTTGTGGCAAGACGGTGTCTTGAGGTGGGTCCAACCGCGTCTCGCAATTCCGACCCAGCTAACCTCGACACCCCGCAGGTGATAGGAGCACAAGTGGCGTATTGAGCACACGAATGCACCAAGACCGATCCAGAGTTTCTTCTCACACTCACCAGTCCTGTAGACGAAAAACGGTAGGCGGACATCCCCAGGTTCAAACAAAAGTTGGCAGGCTGGCTTCCCGCCATCAAGCACATGATCGATGACAAGCGAAAACAGCTGGGGTGGTAATTAAATAGCTAACATCGTATTTACAAGAGCTCATCTCTACCATTCACAGTTCAATAGACGAGGCATAGAGGGCAGTGTAAAAATGATTAGGCGGACCATGACCGATGAGACGCACTAGACAACACCCACCGAAGCCGACTGTCCCCGTATATTCTGTACCAGATTCCGGATTTCCTCTGCATCGGACTCGTCGTCTAGATCTTCTTCGGCCAGGGTCTCGGCCAGGGTAAGAAATGGCTTAAGTGCCTTTGCGCGCAAGGGAGTCATCTGAGGATTACCATCGCCTGCGGTGACACCGTCAGATGATCAAATCCGTGACGCGTTGTTGCTGAGATGCTCACCGCCGTGGTCGATCTGAGAAAGCAAACACCTGACGAGGTATGCAAAACACCGGAACTTGCGGGGGTAGACGTGATACTGCTGAAGACAATGTTTGCCCGTGAGCTCCACGAGACTCTTCATTAGGAAAAATCCAGATGTCGTGAACGTGGGCTGCGAGTTGTAGTGAAAGCGCATAGCACCCGGAGGGAAGATGCTGTTGTGCGAGTCCCACGTCATTACAAGAGAACGACGTCGTGTCCAGTAGACGCACTCACATCATGTCAGACCTCGATGTCGGTCAGAGGAATGGTACAAAGACTGAGGGGGACTTGGAGTGCAGGTCGCTGGACGAAGTGGTTAACAGAGTGAGATCACCAAAGGAGAACGTCCTATGGCACGAAGGGAGAAGGGTACTTTGACTGTGTAGTATACAAGAGGCAAAGTGAGGAACAACCCTCCTCACCAAGGTTGGTATTTATATACATGCGAGACGAAGGAGAAGTGACCGGAAGATGACGGAACAGTAAGGAACGTTGTAGACCTATGACCATTGCTGACTGAGAGAACATGCAAATACCTTGAGGCCATGACTGATACGCTTACGCATCCCCCCATGCTCATGCCTCATGTAGGGTACTGGGCGAAACTCGGACATAACTTAACTAATCTCCACTTCTCCGGTTTGGCGAATTCCCACATGGCATCCTCGATATAACCACATTTGACTCTGGTCGTGACACATCATGTCCCCTGGTACCAGTTTCACAACTCGCCATGCAGGCTCTTCCTCCTGTTCAGAACCCTCAGCTAAAAGCACCATGTCCTCTGCCCCGCGTCCCTTGATGCACTCCTCGAGTCTTTTTCCTGAAAGATGACTCGTCTTGGTAAGATAAAAGATGTACCGGGTTCCGCTTTCTATGAGGTCGTAGGAGCACAAGCCGTGAGGGTCAACGACCAGCCTGGAGAAGCAGCAGGCGCGGGAGATGGAAAGGTGCTCCCTGAGTTTCCGAAGATCGTCCAAGATTTCTGGCCTCTCTTTAATCTCCTGCATTAGAAAATTGAACCCAGTAACCCAGCTGTGGTTAGGGCCAGCTCAGTCGAGTGCGTCTGGGGTGCAGCGGGCAGGACGCACGAGAGCCATGTGGGACTCATACCAACAGTTGGAATCCCCCCCCATTGGACCGTTTGCAAACACGCATAAGGATCGTACATTGTTTCGAGCATGCACCTTAAAGTGATGTTGAACTCAACTCGCTCTTGTGGGAACCACGGGTGGAGGGTGTCTGCAGAACAAGGTTCAAGCCAAGCCGCTGCTCTCGTGAATCCGTGAGGCTCACCATAGACCCTGATCTCAGTTTTGGGACTGAACCGAGTGCAGAATGCAGAATTTGATACTTGCTGTCAGGTGGTCGGGATCTGGAACATGCCTGGAGGGTATCGCGGTGGAGTGTTTCGTAGCCACACCGGAGTGTTGCGTGACAGAGTGTCACAAATGCGCTCAGACAGGTCGAGCTTTGGGATAGGCTCCAAATTGTGACCGTCCAAATCTGACAAGGTGCTGACGCGGAACAAAAACTCCAACTCAGCTTGCCTTTGCGTCTGTGGAAGCTGGTGAGCAATCCGGGTTGAGTTCCAGGGAGTCGTGAAAAGCCTACGAAATCGGGGTGCACTGATACTGGGACTAGCGTGCGATAAGCCTCGCAAGGCACGAAGTGGACGGCATTTTTCATGGACTTGATAGGGCCTTCCTCTTCATAGCCCTCACGCCCGGTCGCAGCTTCGCCCTTTTTTGTTAACTGTGCATCTATGGTCTCCTTTGAGACGCGGTGTTTTCGTAGCTCTTGCGGATAACCCTTGAAGAAATAATCGACAGGAAAGCTCATCGCGTAGGGGTAGAGTTCGACTCAGATCCGTTTTAGCATTTGGATCTGTTTGTTACCACTTGCAGCACACGACACCTAGGACAGAACACAAAATGGGTAAGGCTTCACAAATCTCCCGATATTTGGGTCGCTAACCTCGGCCTTTCCAGACCCCGACTCCTCCAGTCATGATCACTTTGGCGACGACGTTTTCCAGGTGCGCCTAAAAGCAGTGATGGCGGTGGTAGAGGGACCTTTGGAAGACAAGATGGAGAACATATCTCGTAGTAAGTGACGGGTTGTTTGCTGGAAGAGCGTCTGCTTACGCGCTCTGATTCAGTTTACAGAGAGATGAAATTGTGCCTGCAGCAGGTTTGGCGTAGCAACTGTCTGGAGGAATGCAAAACCGAGGCCAAGCTTATGGCTTGTCATCTGGCAGATCTCCGGAGCGTAATCTTGGCTTTTTTGTCATCCCAAAATCCATATCCGGACTACGGTCAACTGCGATTGCTGGCCCGTGAGGTCAAAGCGAACCCGAACCTCAAACAGATGGTGCGTGCAAGCCCAATTTGCTCCCGGCGGTCCCACTAACGGAACCTATGCAGTACATACTGTTAAACACGACAGAGGACCTGTTGACCACGGACAAGGAAGATTCGTTCGCCCTTGCGGTAAAAAAACTGCCCTGTACACCTTGCCCAACTCGGCGCTGACCAACACCTGATCCGGCCCCCAAGGAAAGTCTCAAAGCACTGAGCATCCAGTTGCAAGACCAGAACCCACTGCCGCGCAACGAGGATCGACAGGCTTGGTTTGAACCGGGTTATCAGCTGAAGCGAATGATCCAATACCGGTTGCAGGACCGCTCGTGGCTCTTGCCGGCTTTTAAGTGCAGACTCGATGGGTTTACTGACCTCGACATGGAGCGTCTCATAGAAGATGTGTACCTACTGTAGATTTGTTGGTAGATAAAGTACAAGAAAGGTAGTCTAGAACGCGTCTGAGACGCGGCTGCGATACCGCGTTCAAAACCATCATCCAAAGTCGACTAGACGCGATTGTTTCCCATCGTTTGGTAATAAAGACCAAGAGGTGATGGGAAAACGAACAGCAAGGTACCGCGTCTGAGTCGATGATGAGAAGCACCATAGCCGTGGTAGCTTTGCAAGGCAGGCCACAATCCTTAACAGCCTCCAGAATGAATTTATTGATGCTGTAACTCCAGATCCAGTGCATATTATTACAGTAGACATAATCCAAAAGCTAATTTTCTAGGATATTTTTCAGGATGGCGATCAAATTGGGGATGGAGAGTTCGATCGATTTGTGGCTCTGACTTTGGGCGGGATCAGGATCAACCACTGCCTCTGTGGTGAGGATGGTTTGCAATGCCAATCGCATCCTCTCGATAAACTGATATTAACCGATCGAATCCCGGACGCGCTATGTTAGCGCCCATCCATCGCAACATGACCTCACCAGGACTCACCTCTCAGTTATACACTACCCACTTGCTGTTTTTCGTCCACTCTAGATACAGTTTGATGGTGGTAACTAAATCTAGCTGAGTCCAGAGTCAATTACCGCGTCACGGTACGGAACGCTAGAGACTCACATCGACTTTTGTTGAGCGACCCTCTTCAAGCAACCGCATCTGCTTGCAGACTTGGTGCCTGAGGAAATAAACAGACGCTTCGATCCTTGAAGCATCTTCCTCACCCCCCTGTAACCCTGTCGACCCTTTTTCGTCCTCCTGTTGGATCCTGCGGCGTTTTCGAGCCCATTCATCCTCCTCTTCCGCCGGTCGTTTCTGGACATTGCCCTGCATTTGAGGTTCCTTTCGTGAAAACTTGAGTTTGTGACAAGGCTGGCGTAGTCTGACATGAGCTTACCTGTAGTAGCTGTAGTGGCTGTATTGGCTGTTCTAGGTCAGCCATCTCGACGTCTTCTCCCTCTTGAGGCCCCGTCCCATCCACCGTCTCGTTCCCCTCTTGATCGTCCTATGAGACAAAAAAGGAAAAGACGAAATGAACATACAGAGCATCCTCTCGCATAGAGTTGCTCTAAACACAGGGACGGGAAGCTTGATGTGACTTTTGACCGCGTCTGAAAAGTCCGCGAATCAGACGCGATCCACGTACCGCGTCTATTGTCACTCTCTGACCCACCTAGGACGTCGTTGAACATTTCGGGTAGCTTTGGACATTTTTGCTGTAGAAAACCTTTCGGCTGAGGGGTCGTTGGTCCCCAGTCATTTACCGATTTCACCGAGCCTTGCCGACACTGTGCCCCGTGACAAAGATGCGTGACATCATTGCCGTAGTCGCTCGCCTTCCACACAATCCCTAGAGACTTGGTGATCACCTTGAAAGTCTCTTCTTCTCCATCCAGGTAGGGTCGGAAGAAGGTGTTGAGAACGGCTCTGATGTAGTATGCCGCATTCTCATGATACCGGTCCCTCGTCTCATCTGCCAGCCTACACATCTCGGCATGAAGATCGCAAACTCCGGTTACCACCCATGCCTCTTGCGCTGGCACTTGAATGACTTTTTCCGTGGGTTCACTGGGGTCTTTGACGATGGAACCGGTCAGTCGATCCCAGTTGCTGTCCTGGAACGCGAGTTGTTGTCTTGCCCCGCCCCACGTTGGTGTTGGCATAGTCTCTACCGTGACCTTTAGCAACCGTTTCTCCCTAATCCATGCCATACTTTACCTTGGCTTGCTGGCATGGTCGTGGTGGTGTTTCCAACAACCATGTCCTATATTCACACGGTTTAAAAACCCTCGAGACGTGGATGTCGAAATAAGCTTTGCCAAACGGGTTTTTTTTATGAGGGAATTTTGCCGGGATCCTCCCTTATTAGGCCAAATTTCACCTCGGCTGAAAACATCGCTTTCCGTCGTGTGATGGAGCCAGCGTTCGTTCCCCAACAGGACCCGGCTCGCTATCGTCACCGGCACCGAAACACAAACGCGAAAGGTTATTTATTAGGCCGTTCAATTCAGAGATCGGAGTTCTACAGATGCTTTCTGAAACGTGTTTTTGTCTCTCAAAGCTCCATGCTGCACCATATCCGTTACCGCGTTATCCACCATCTTTTACCGTCTATCAGACACTTTGCGCATCCCAGGGGCGGTTCTGCTGCACTCACCGTCAACCAAGCCTTGAACTCCTCTGTCAGCTCTCCCACTTGACTTTGATCCTTTGAGCTTTGACACGCAGTGATTAAGGATTCGGCCAATCTTTTCTGTAGGGTTTGTTGCGTGTCAGCACGACGTGCACACATTCCACCGGCTGCGGAGCGTTACCATGTCTTCTGGTGTGCTCCCCTCAAAGTCTTTCTCGATCTCCTCGTATACACCAAATGCCGTTGTCCAAAGTTCCGGCACGCGCTTTTGCAGCTGTTCATGAGAAATGGTTGCTCGCACATGGAGCCCTCCTGGGTGACTGATTACAAAAAAGTTACGTCAAGACGGGGGGATGCTCTAAAACACTCTTCATCAGCATGGACGGTACGTCAACCTGCCTTTGACGTTACATACACACAAATGTAATTATATTGTATATAAATAATGGAATTGAAACTGATAGTATCCCTTTGTCTACTGATGCCACACTGTTCAGCAGACCTGGAATATAAGCACCCAGTTACTTAACAAGCAGTTTGGCCTTATTTGTGTGCTTGCCTCAATGAAAAAGAACTTTTGGACTCTCAAATGAAACTGAGGGAATGATTGAGACCTGGGAAGGAAATACTGTGAGCGTTGCATTAGTGAAGCTCACATCAAGGGTGTCTTAATGCGGTTTTACGTCAAGGGCATCTTAATGTGGTTTACATCAAGGACACCTTGACCTAGACTTATGTCAAGGTCACCTTGACATGGGCTTGCGTCAAGGTCACCTTGACATGGGCTTGCGTCAAGTAGGTTTTAACGTCGATTTTTCTTATCACCAAAGCAATGGGCTAGATACCTAGAATAATTGCTGTCTAATAGCACAAAAACAGTCGCTAATATATCTAGAGACTATTTTATAAGATTCAAAGCTGCCTATGGGCTGGAAAGACCTGAAATGGGCAGTTGGGCTCAGGGGCCTTGCCAGCTAGCAATTTCCTGGACCAATATCTCCAGACCCACAAATTCAAAAGCGTGGAAAGCTTGCAATCTGGTTGAGAATATGTATTTCTATTATACAGCCAAATATCTCTAAATTATGGACAAAATTGGCTTTGCAATCAGGGTTGTTCTGCCAACTTCAGGCCCTAGACACACAGAAACCTTGATTGCAAAGCCAATTTTGTCCATAATTTAGAGATATTTGGCTGTATAATAGAAATACATATTCTCAACCAGATTGCAAGCTTTCCACGCTTTTGAATTTGTGGGTCTGGAGATATTGGTCCAGGAAATTGCTAGCTGGCAAGGCCCCTGAGCCCAACTGCCCATTTCAGGTCTTTCCAGCCCATAGGCAGCTTTCAATCTTATAGAATAGTCTCTGGATATATTAGCGACTGTTTTTGTGCTATTAGACAGCAATTATTCTAGGTATCTAGCCCATTGCTTTGGTGATAAGAAAAATCGACGTTAAAACCTACTTGACGCAAGCCCATGTCAAGGTGACCTTGACGCAAGCCCATGTCAAGGTGACCTTGACATAAGTCTAGGTCAAGGTGTCCTTGATGTAAACCACATTAAGATGCCCTTGACGTAAAACCGCATTAAGACACCCTTGATGTGAGCTTCACTAATGCAACGCTCACAGTATTTCCTTCCCAGGTCTCAATCATTCCCTCAGTTTCATTTGAGAGTCCAAAAGTTCTTTTTCATTGAGGCAAGCACACAAATAAGGCCAAACTGCTTGTTAAGTAACTGGGTGCTTATATTCCAGGTCTGCTGAACAGTGTGGCATCAGTAGACAAAGGGATACTATCAGTTTCAATTCCATTATTTATATACAATATAATTACATTTGTGTGTATGTAACGTCAAAGGCAGGTTGACGTACCGTCCATGCTGATGAAGAGTGTTTTAGAGCATCCCCCCGTCTTGACGTAACTTTTTTGTAATCAGTCACCCATGACTACTGGCGCATGGAATCGCTGACCAAACTCGCTCTGGTAGGCTTCCACCTCAGTCGCCACCTCGGTCGCCTGGTCGATCAACACGGGGGAAGCGTGGTCTGTCGGCTTGCGGCCGTCTGGTGAGGGTGGCCTTGTTGGTGCGACGGCCTTGCCTCCCATCGCGACGTCCTTTGCTGACGCGGCGGGATCGAGTCTCGGTGACTCTTGACGCGCTTCGGTGTTGGCTTGGCCGGTTGCAGCATCTCCGGCGTGGTCTTCGAATAGTGGACGAAATGTCTCGCATATCACAGCCAGGGCATCGATCGCCAGCTTGATTTCTGGGTTCGATCTGTCCAGGTTAGGATTGGTGAGACCGGATTGGATGCTCGAAAGCGCGTGCAAGAGACTATCGAGCTTCGAATCTTTGGATCCCATTTCCATCTCAGCAGTGTCGTCAGGAAGATCCGGCTTGACTCACCCATGGAAAACAACGAGATCCAATCGCCGCCTTTGTTCCCACGAGGCTTCTTGCCCTGATCTCTCCCTCCCTTTTTTGGTATTTCCTTTTCCTCTTCTCTTGGGCAATGGCTACAATAGACGGAGCCTATCTGCACTACCGCATGTGTGCTCCTATCGACCCGCGTCCCGATCAGAGGATGCCGTGGGATGAGGTTCGGGACTGAATCCATGGCCAACCACACTCTCGCAGGACCGGTTTCTGCTCTGTGGACATGCGACACCCCGGCACGTTCCGGACGCTTTCATTTTCTCTCCTTGAACGCGATATCCCGATCTCCACCAGCCCTCGATGCGTGAGTTGTTTGGGGCCATGCAACTTACCTCGGCTCACTCCGGGATTCTAGACGCTTCAAAGGAAATTCCTTATCTGGCAGTCGGGCCATGTGGTCCCTCTTCCTCCGAGCAGGATATTTTCTGGTTCCATTCCTTCAGATAGCGGCCTCTTACTCGATCTCCTCTCGACTCATCTCCCTGTTGTCGAACGAGGGAGCTCATTCTTCCACGAGATCTGCGCTCTTGTCTCACCTCGAGTCATGCAACATCAAAGCGACTTTATCGATGCCCTAGGCTGTTGGGGCACGATCGTGCAGTGCACCGGTGAGCAAATTTTGTTTTTCTTGTCCACCATTGAGCATTGATCATCATTCCTAGACTACACCAGCGACCAAGCTTGGAAGAACCAGCTGAAGCCCAGTCCAATCACCGGCCTGTCCTTTCAAAACCTTGCGTCTGACTGCTGCTCATCGTACACTGTCGACATACCATATCGCGTCGTAGAGGCGGTTCCGACATGCGTTAGGTCGGCAATCTCCCCAATCCCGAGTTGGCACAGAATAACACGTTGCTCCCTTGCATTTGCAGAGAGGTAGATCTTGGGATCCGCTACTATGAAAACGTCCCAGCCGCCAAATTTCCTTTGGCTCTCCTCGAAACCACTCGACGTTTCCGGTTGTCTCATCCGCTGTCTTCCACGTTCAACGTCAACCCAGCTCCGAGATATTCGATCCAGCTTGTGGGCATCCGCATCGTATTTTACATGACTGATGTATTTCGCGGGACACCCGATGACTGCACCGAGTTGGAGGCTGCGGCCCTAGTGGAAGACTCTATCGGCTCCACCAGCGGAAACCGCACCTGGACGGCCTTTGAGCTAGCACCTGGTGACGCCCTGTACGAAATATCTCGTGTGTTTGAACGATCTTATTTGCTAACTGTCTCGTTGCTTTGTAGCTATCTCCCCCCGGGTTCGGTCTCCTTCGAGTACTGCGTCAACGACAACGTGACATACGACTGTTTCTTCATCCCTACTTCCTTCATCCACCTTACGATAGCATGCCACAAGCCAAAGCATCCCAGCCCGCTGCTTCTGGCGTCGATGCAGTATCTTATTCCACAGCTTCGTTGGGAGTTTGATCAAGGTCAGGCGCTTTTCATCCGTTGGCTGCTCCAGCTTGCTCAGCGTGTCTACAGACAGCAACGCTTACCTGAACTGCGGAATCGACGTGTCAAATCTTTACAATCAACTGCTTGCGTGGTTTGAGTCGCTGTCCCCGCAAGACCCGGCCTTGGAACGCGAACTGTTTGATCTGTATGTTACATGGAAGAAGCAGACAGTGGATGAGATTTGGAATGCTATAGTAAAGCCAACAGCTACCAAGAAGCTAGCAAAGGCTCCAGAGGCTCCGATGATAGTTTTGGAGATGTGAATACCGTGTCTCGCTTTGCTGTGTGGTACTGCACACGATTTCCATTCTCCTTCTCTGTGAGATACGATCGTCTGTGCTATGAAATTAATGCCTTTATATTTTTACCAGCCTTTCCGTGTGCTCGCTTTTGCTTGTACCAGCAAAAGCGCGTCCGCGTCCAAGGCCTCTTGCCCTCGTTGGACTATTCTTGGGCCGATGGTGTCACGTGGCAACTATTCGGGCCTTTTGCCGTTGAATTGAATTTTTGTTGTATTGAATTCCAATGACGCGTTGTGGCTTGACGGATTGTGGCTCTTGGTATGATGACTCTACTCGGTCTTTGCGTCTCGGAGCCGGAATGACATTTGAAAATACAATCGCATCTGAAATTCAGGCTCCGACCCAGGTGTATATAAAGCAAGAGGTTAGCACCGCTTTGGTCACCAGCAATGTCCCACTTACGACTTTTTCGCTCCTCACAAACTGCTCACCTGCCCTCGTCGCTCGCCATCGTCGCTCACCATCGTCGCTCACCATAGCTGATCCATTCCGGTCCACCGGGCGGTAACGCACACCCCCGTATGGCCCCGAGCCGTTGCCACGCCCACTATCTTTGTCGTCGCTACCATCTTTGTCGTCAGTCGGGACCCCTGCCTCCTCCTCCATTTCATCATCAACGGCATAATCATCGTCTCCATCTTGAAGTTCTCTGTCTTCCAGCCCCTCCCTGTTGTGCTCCAGCGGAATTTGATTGGTCTGGCGCAGCTGACGCTCGATGGCTTGCATCTCATCGTCCTCCTTTCTCAAACAACGGA
>KN823563.1:0-12195 GCA_000827465.1 Tulasnella calospora MUT 4182
TAAAGCTTCGAGACCTTGCGTCGGCCGGTTTCCCAAATATAGTATACCTTAAAAGGAAATTACTTAGTTCTTATGATATTAGTTTCGCTTATTTTCGTAGGGCTTTCGTAAATAGAAAAGCGAAACGAAAATATAATTATTTTTGTAAGTAGTTTAAAAAAAGAAAACAATTGCTATATACGTTCATTGGTGGGGGGGTCGCGTAGACGCGATCCCACGGTTCCCTAACACCTTTTACGGTGGGGTCTATAGGCGGAATTAACTTCTACACGACACCACTCGACTCCGGCGAATACTCGGTGAGAGACTCTCTTCCTAATCGCCTGTATCCCGTCTATCAGAACTCAGACTCCTGACATCGTTACTATTAACTCCCCATCTCCAAGACACTTTATTTTGTGCCGGTTTGACGGAGCCCGATATTATATAGCATCGCTCCACGACTCACTCGAATGAGAATTGTGGATTCAGTCCGAGTGTGTGTTTTTACTCCTGAAAATGGGGTGCAGTTCGACAGAGCTCCCATGAATTTAGCATCAATTCTACACTTCTACACGGGATGCAGCTCCTCTTTCAAACTTTTTTGCACACTGACGAGTCACATTACCTCTTGTCCTGATCGGGGTCTGCGCGGGTGTGACTACTACCAAGATTGCCGTCCGGTTCTTGAACCGACTGGACCACCCACACTTCTCATTACACCAACTTGTCGACTGACACCCACATCTATCATCCGAATTAAAAAAACACTGACTTGCTTTATGCATGGCCACCCTAGGTATGCTGCCTCCAAGCAAGCTGTGTCATTTACTAAGAAGTACTCGATTCTTATCATGGCATGTGGTACCTTGGGATGGTAGAAGACTTACAGCCACCCGAATTCAGCGGAAAGGATTCAAAGGAATGCGAAAGGTTCATATCATCCGTCTTGAAGCATGCTTTTGCCCAAGGCAAGCAGCGAGACATCAGGAAAATGGGTATGTACTACACAGAACTATGTGAGGCTATGGGAAACTATGTAGTCTATATAGCTTGTATAGTTGTATAGCCTCCTGTAGCTAACTGGCAATTTATATAGCATACAGTAGCTTGATATAGTTGCATATAGTTGCGTATAGTTCCACATAGTTGCATATAGTTGCTCATAGTTGCATTGCTGTGTAGCAATTTAGACCCTCATAGCCTTGTACTCTTCCATAGTT
Organism: Tulasnella calospora MUT 4182; assembly: GCA_000827465.1. Classification (NCBI taxonomy): domain Eukaryota; kingdom Fungi; phylum Basidiomycota; class Agaricomycetes; order Cantharellales; family Tulasnellaceae; genus Tulasnella; species Tulasnella calospora. The sequence continues at coordinate 1,203 of KN823563.1, forward strand.
GGAGGTAGTTGCTCATACTCAAATATATGCTTATAGTATCTGTAGGGGCAAACCTAGCTAATTGTTCAACAATTCAAAGCAATGAAGCTGCCATATGAATAAATCAGATAGTAAATTACCACCAGGCACTACTAGTACATCAAGAACAAAGTAAAACAAGAGCCAGAATGTCAGTAGCTTTACCAGTATCTCCAAAGCAGTGGCCATGTTGGCAGATGGTGGATGCAGCATTCATGGTGGTTGCTAAGTACTTCTAAAACAGGGTAACAGTAACACAACAAACATATAAAATATGATGATACTAATTCACTGACCTCATGTGCTCTAGTATATATAAAGGAGGCACTGAGGCCTGGATTAGGGGAAAACCATCCGAAACGAAGGTTGTATTGATAAGGACCGCCATTCAGGCATACTTCAATATAGAGTAAATGAACTGGTAAGAAACACGGGGGAGATGTGCATATAAACTTACATTGAGGTCTCTAGATTGCCTTAAGGAAGGGTTGATGGCTGGCGTGGGTGGGGAAAAGGTGGAGTATATGGTTGTCACGGTAAAGGTTGGTGTTTGGGGGTATTTCTAACGTAAAGTATATGGATTAGTATTAAAACATGAGAGAGATATCTATATAAAGCTACCTTGAGCCTTCTAGCGTACGATAGGAAGGTGTCAATGATGGGATTTGGGGATCGGTCTTTTGAACGTACGGTTGTGGCGGTAGGTTGCCGTTCGGGGGTATGTCTAAAGCAAAATATATAAACCCTAAGTAAATATGTGAGATATACACATATACACTTACTTTTAGTAACCTAGTATGCGTTATAGAGGGTTCGATTGTCAAGGGTGGTGGGAAAACGCCTGAACGAACGGATTTGCTGGAAAGGTTGTCGTTCGGGAGCATTTTCGATATAGAGTGAATTAATTAGTAACAAAATGTGCAGAATATACCTTATAGACTTACCCTAAATGCTCTAGCGTACGAGTAGGAGGTGTCGATGGAGCAGCTGAGCAGATGAGTGTTTGAACGTACGGTCGTGTCACGAGACGATAATTGGGAGCTATTCATAATACAACGTAAATGAAACCAAAGCTGATACATGGGATATGGGTACATATACATACCTTGAGACCTTTAGAATCCGTTATAGGGGGATCGATGGCGGGATTTGTCGGGAGGGTTTTTCAACGTACGGTTGAGGTGCTAGAAGTCGTTGTTGAGGCGTATTTTCTGCGGAAAGTAAAGGAATTAGTGAAAGAAGTTAAATAATGTGTGTATTAGCTTACACTAAAGCCTGCAGCATGCGCTCAAGTGGCATCGATGGCGGTTCTGAGCAGGAAAACATGTGAACGTACGTTTTAACAACAAGTCAGCGGTTAGTATGTAAAATCGTAAAAGCAAGGCATACTGCACTTACAAAACTTCTACCTTTGCATCTAGATCATCTAAAAGGTCTCGACGACCGCGTTTGCAGACCTAGAAGTGGCCAGTGCGATGGTTAAGGAGGAGTGGTCGGGGTCGGGATGGCGGACGCGCAACAAGGGTCCAGTCCAAACCCAACCAACCGATTCCACTATTCTGCAGACCACATCTAGCCCACAAAAGCGGTCCTTACTACCATCGAAAATGTTCAAGATGCCAATACAAGTGTTTAGTAAGGTTATTATGCGGCGCTTTTGTGGGTTTAGTTACTAACTTGAACTGTTGGCCTGGCGTCATACCACACAGCCCACCGCTGCACGACGATCCCGACGACTGCAAAGAACGCCATTGCTACTGTCTCGGACATATAGGAGAACTATAGGCAAGTCATTCCTATTGTGTATTCACGCTTTTCATTACTAATTTCAACACTTTGATTACATGTAGCTTCACTTGTACGACTCAGCCCACCGCTGCACGACGATCCCGACAATGGCGAAGAACGCTGCCACTATAATCCTGGACATATAATAGAGTGTTAGTTAAGTCTTTCCCATTATTTTTATCACTAATTTGTAAGCTTTACTTAGACTTAGCTCCAACTTGAACCAATTCCTACCGCTGCATGTGGAGCGGCCACTGCTCTCTCCGACTCCCCTTTTGGACTCCTCACTGGACAAAAGTAGCACAGTTTAGCATAAGATCATTGCTTTTCTATAAATATTTCTTTTGTTATCACCTCTCTTGGTAATTGAAGACCCTTTAAATTAACTTGCGAAACGGATCGTACACCTTCTAATGCCATACCTTTTCATCGATTGTTGGAAAAGACTAGTCGGTTCTGTATTATTTCTTGTCCTGGTGTTTCTAGTACCTTTTGAGGTGATATGAGAAAGGCCTCTATGATCCAACTATATGCAACTATATACAACTACAGGAAACTATACAACACTACAGCAAGCTATACAGCTATGTGCACCTATGTGACTATATAACTATGGCAAACTATATTGATATGAACCTATGTAACTACACACAGCTATGCAGAACTATAGGAAACTATGCTGTGGATTTCACTATGTCATGCTACATCACTATGGCTTGCTACCTCACGATGTCACTACAGAAGGCAACAGTAGACTATATATTTTCCCCATTCTATAGCGCACTATAGTTGAGTATGGAAGTCTACTATTGTACGTATATTTTCTACCAACTATGAGAAGCTATATGTATCAATATAATAGGTGACCAATTATATAGTATTATCCCTTTTCCTGATGGATGATGCTTGGATTGCCGATTTCGTTGCCACGTGCCTCACCGAAGATGCGTTGAGATGGTGGTTAGGGCTGGACGAAGAGACGCAAGGAAGCTGGAATTTGCTGAGAAGAGCCATGGCGCTGGAATACCAACCGTTGTTTCGAGGGACCAGTGGAGAGGAGGCTGAGAAATTCGTCGAAATGGTATACAAACGAGCTCGGGATGCTGGGAAGCAGGGAGATAACAGATGGATCATGGAGTTTGTTCCAACTTGCCTAGCAGGGGATGCCTTGAGGTGGTATGCATCCTTGGACCGGAGTGTTCGAGCCGAATGGGATTCATTCCAGCAAGCCACTTTCGATCAATACCCCAGGGAGGACGGGCCGAACTCACATCGTCCAACATCCAGGCAAGTCCCTGAGTGTTTTTTCCGAGGGGGAATCATTTATTTCGCTTATTCTTCTTTCTAGCATTGTGCCGACGCCAGCTGCTGCGTTTCCAATTGCGCATTCTCCGAACTCTCGACAGCGGGGCCGGATACGACTCACCATAGATTCAAGTTCCGTCCAGTACTACATCTCCAAGAGAACCACAAACAGTGGTTTCTTTTACGTAACAAAGTCTTTGGGTGATGCTTTGGAGGTAGAGTATGAATGTGGCTCTGAAGATCTCAAGCAATTTCACATCCCAGAAGTAAGTCAGTTCAGAAATGATCATCAGAAACCACATTGAGTCATAAAATCATCTAATATCAAATTTCTAAGAATCAGGTTCAGAGATGTGATGCAGTCGGAATTGTGTGGTATCATCAGCAAAAACCGAAATACCTTAGTTTAGCTGACCATGCTAAATGCCTCTGTCAAGATTGAATAAGACTGAAACGGATCTTATAGCAGCATTATAATAAAGCAATCAGTCTATCGAGGGGTTATCAGAAACAAGTAACCCTTTTTTGTCCTTATCAGTAAGCCGTAAGTCTTATTGACCCTGATGCTTTCTGTTCAGGCGCGCTCCGACTTATCCCTCATAAGCACACCTTTCCGAGTACACCAGGCAGAAGCGCAGAGAGTGAAGACCGGTAACCCTGGTATTCCATCAATTCCAATTGTATACAACTGTGCATTCTACCTATCTAATCCGCATCTAATTCCAGGTCGCTATCTCCCGACTCGGAGGTATTTGATTCGCTATCGGAACTCCTATTGTTTGAACTGAACTCTTCATCACTAGTATCGTCTTGTTCTCTTTCCGACCCGGAGTCGCTATCATTCACTTGTGGTCTCTGGGAATCTTGTTGAACGCCATGATTCATGTGACCGATACCTCCGCCACGGTACCGCATTGCCATGTCTCGGTCTACAAATCTGATAGAGAACGTCAGATAACTACGTCTTATATGGGGCTTCAAATCTCACATACCTCATGATCGAAAAATATCTATAGTCTTCACCGTCAAGGTCATAGACGGAGGAAGCACCAGTAAGTAGATCATCTCGCGTGCCTTCATTGAAGCTGGGTATTAGGTGACATCCTCGGATGACATCCGCTGGGTCTATAAACCCAAATGCGCCAGGACCATCTGAATCCGGAACATACCCGACACGGTTCAAGCGCCGACTCCTTCCACCAACACGTTGATCTGGATCCACACCAAGCCACCTGATCCAAAGTACATCCATGCGTTCATAGTCATCCTGACCAGTAGAGCGATGGCGAACATTGCAGTGGAACACACCAAGGACTTTTGCGTACCAATACGGGTGCTGGCTCCGACTCTGTCCGTCATCTTCATCAGCAATCATCATTACATGACATCGAGTTGTAGTACCACTCCGAGTCACTCCTGACGATGAGAATCGCAATGCCGGTTTGATGGTATCTTGGCAGCACCGAATGTCATATGTTGTATAGTTGAACCGGGTGGATCCGTGGGTGTAGATGCGATCCTTCTGGAGATCGACGTCCTTGTACTCGGAGGCAGGAAAGATAGGATCATCCCATGAGTACGGGAGACTGCGTAGGCGAGCAAGTATATGATCAAGTAGCTGCTCACGAAAGTGCTGGATGAAGTTACTGTGTGAGTTCACGAGTGAATCCGAGGTAAAGAGGAATACAGTATACCGTAAATGCACAATCATCCGTCGTTTGCTGCAGCAGCTTTGAAAGCAGGATCCAGTCGCCATTTTCAGCAATATTGTAGCGCCTATCTAAGGGACCAACAGCCCCCTCCTCGTCCACATATGCTTTTTGCTGGTTTGTACTTGGGCCTGCTGGTAATGGCAGGCCTTTCGCCAATGCAACTTGTTGGTCGATAAATCGTATGTTCTCGATGAGGGATGTTCTCGCCGCAATTTGGGACTCAAAATTCCTCTTGTTGGTTCGCTCGTATTGTCGTTTCTTTTGACGGTGGCGCGCCTCTCCCTATTGGTCAGGTGGTGTGAGCGCCGCTTCGCGAGGTTGTATATTGCACGTAACCCTCACCAATTGTGTGCTGGTGACATCAACAGTCCCAAATTGGCGGATTTGAGACACATAGTCCCCAAGCGCGTGGACCTTGTATGTGCTGAGGCTATAAAGCTTTGCCTTGCGAGTTACTCCAAGCTCTGCTGTAGCCGTCGAGCCCCCTGCCCCTTCACGTCCAACATCTGCCCCTCCCTTCTTTTGTTTGCGCCGAGTCCTCGAACGAGCTTCTCGCGGCGTCTCAAATGTCTCTAATGCGTTTGCAACGTGTTCCTCAAAATGCCTGAGTTCCTGTCCGAGGCTCTTGGTGAGTAAGGCCAGACTTTCAAGTGTTTCGTCGGTATGCATTCTCAATTTGGCCACTGAGTGCCAGTCAGCGAGAGTAAAGAGAAGGCTTTGTATTGTGGAATCAATTTCTGGAGGGAATAAACCTTCGAATGCTGGCAATGCGCACTGAGAACAGGCATCACAGCATAAGTCCTTTAACATGGATCTCAAATCACTATCAGACTGCATATCTCACCTGTAGGATATCTTCAAAGTCTCTCGCTGCCAGCTGCTTGAGCTCTGAAACATTGTATCCAATTCGGCGGATAGTGTCACGCCCGAATGGAGGGACTTGGCGAAACCTGATTCAGAAAACAATGTCAGATTCCAGTTGGCCACAAAAAGCGAGTGGCAAAAATACCTTCTATCCAGTTCCACAACCTTGTTCTCTCCAACCGCATGTAGCATTCGGATGAGATGTTGGAGAAGTGCCTTCCAGACACCCAGCTCAAACTCGTGTAAAATATCGATGCAGAGCATTAAGAAAAAATCAAAACCAAACTCGCCTAAGGCGGACGAGAAGGCACTCTAGAAGGGTAAATTAGTGCTCAAAAGATGAGATCATTGCATCAAATCAACTTACTATAGTCGGAACAAGTGACTCCGCACGCAAGATAGCGTCTACGGATGTACTAGCTACACCCTGTCTTCGCTCGTAGATAAAACTCCGCGCTTTTACAACCAACGACCTTAATCCCCCCGCATCAGTTCGCCGTTTCATAATTCGGAGTTTTGTATCGGCCTTTAGGCCGAGTTTGCGGATTTGGTGCCAAACAATAAGACAACGAGGGCAAAGACAGATTCCAAGATTACGAATCGTAGCGATGATGACCCTATGAGAAGAGGTCAGCGATCTTCTTTATAATGGTGGGTGCGAGCTGGCTCACTTTTCTGGGTAGTCTGCGGAATATGTAATGATACGAAGATAAACACGTCGAATTATTCGATCCGGAAACTCGATGAGGATTCCGTGCTTGTATGCGCGAATAAACTTTTTATCGAGAAGTAACTTCCATACTCCATGAAAGAGCTCCCTGCGGCAGTGGGTTTCTAGCTTCGGATCTGCTGGAAACCCTCGTTGATCGACTACAAAGTCTTGGAATGTAGAGGGAAGCTGTATTGTAAGGAGCAAGTGAAAGCGTGAGTCAGCATCATCCAGTAAATGTCGAACAAATCCCCAACTTACCGAGGGTATGTAGGCGATGTCGTGACAGGCATGCATGTCAGACCTGCTTCGAGCCCACTTCGGTTGGTTCCCAAAGTACATATAGATTGGCCAAAGTTTCGCAGATCCGAAGTTTGCGAGTTGTGTCGCATCGGACCAAAATTGAAGGGCAAAGATGATACGTTCAAATTTACACCCAGGTTCGCGGGGACTTCGCTGCAATGCTTCATATTCTTCCATCATGGCATCTGAAGAGTAGATATCGTCCACAACCCGACTCGGAGGCCTGCCACCTTGCCCTTTAACATATTGTCGGAACGGATGCAGGTGGAAGTCATGAACATTCGGATCGGTCCTGATGACCCGTTGAACAATGTCAACAATACTTCGGTAACGCAGTCCAGGAACAGCAAATTTGGCTGCTGGCGGAAAGTCCTGTTGACCGCTGGGTCGAGGCTTGCCAAGAGGAACCGAGATCGTGACGGCAGACTCCGCCCAACCATCACTTGCGTAAAAGGGATCCGGTTGATACTTTTCTACCGCTTCCTTGAGTCGTTTGAAGCCTTGGGCTTTGACATCCTGGGAAACAAATTCGTCATCGGCATAGACATCCTCGAGTAAGGATTGGTTTGCAGCATCGCTGTTCCCTGTGCCTTCCGTTGTCCAAAGCCATCTCGCATGGAGGAATGTTGAGTAGTTGGGAAATGGACCAAGAGACTCCTCAAGCGAAGGGCGAGGGAGGAGTCTAGGAGCCATACGCTTTGGAAGCAGGCTACTAGTCGTGAAGCACTCCAGGCCAATCCCTAGGTCGGGGATTACGCTGGGCTTGCGGTAGTATTCCCAGTACAGTCCGAAGCGGTTTGGAGGTGTCACCCACTTGCGGACTATCACTATGCGTTGCTGGCCAGGCTGATGGACTTCTGGAGATGGTGAGCGAGATGGTGGCGGAGATGGGGGATGAGATCGCTTGGGTGCCCTTGGTCCTTCGGGAAGATGGTCTGTGGGTCGCAGAACTCTCCGGACCCGGTGCGATAAAGCCACATTGTCATTATCGCTATCGCTGTAGCCAACGTTGACCAGGTCTCCTAACTGCAGGATCCTGCTTTCAGGGCTCTGCTGAGAAATGGTCAGCATCCGCAATCACCGTTGGGATATTATACGTACATCTTCCATTATAACGGTAGTTGTCGTAGATTGGGCCAGGTCTAGAGCGTTTGAAAGATTTTGGGGCGAGGATGATCTTGGTAATGTTGCCGTCAAAAGTCGCTTGCGAGGCCGCTGAGTGTCATCCACATTCTTCAAACAGGCCGGTGCTCTCATTAGGAATTTGCACCTGGCTGCATACCAAGGTTTCTGATAACTCACTTTATGGGAAGACATTCGTCGCTTAGGGGGTTGTGTTCTGGACTGGAGGGCGCGAGGTGCTGAAGATCCAAGTCTATTTGCTGCCCCTGATGACGTCGATGGTTGAAGCCTTCTGGCGTAGTCAGCGCATGAAATTTGGTGAACGTTCAATGCCTTGATGCCCTTGAAATTAGTTCTACCGCACCCAGCGCAAGATGCAGAAGCCATGTCGAGGGGTCAAAGGAGTGGGGAGAGATGAGGAGGAGAGAGGAATGTGAATTCATCGAAGGGTGGGACACTACCGGTCCCTGGATCCGCGCTCCATTTTGGAAGGGAAAAAAAAAGACGAACAAAGCCCTCAGAGCCACACCCATCATCTTAAACCTCCCAAGATCATTCATTCTCTTTTCTATCCATGAGTGACAACGAAACTGACGCAGGCAGCACCCGCTCATCCCGTTCTACAAGAGCACCTCGTAGTCCTAAAGCCAAAGCCCTGTCCAAGGATCACCACCGGTCGCGTCAAAGGTACGCCCATGGTTTGAATTTGGACCAAGACTGGTCACTCACCTCCTCACAAGGGACAAAGCCGAGAGTGAAAATGCTTCACTTGGCCGTGCTTTGGCTCGACTTCGGCAGATGTTTGGCAGCGCAAAAGATCCAGTCTCCAAGGCATTTGAGTTCTCGGTTGGCAGTTCAGCGGCGGATAAGTACGGTGCTAAATGAAAGGTTGATTTACAGCCCATTGACCTTCTCCATCTCAGAGAGACTCACCGTCAAAACCTGGAGCTATATGAGTGGATGATCGAACAGTCGCCAAGTCTCGAAGATCAGCTTGATGTACAGACTCGCGACCCCTGGAAACTGGTGAAGACCGTCGGAAGAGAGGTTAGTAGATGCTTTCCTTTAGTATGAGCATGAGAAAGCTTAGCCTTCTTACCATAGATCGATGAAGGACGAAACGAAGCGAGAAATTCCGACACCGCCGCGCTGAAAAAGGGTGTCTCAGCGGATTTTGATTTACTTGATGACGAGGATGACTTTGGAAGGTGGAACCCGGGACTCAACGTTAAGCGCCGCAGTGAATCGTGGGGCTATCATCACCCACAGCTTGCACCGCTGTTGACTCCAATCGGCATGGATTGGGAAAATGACAAGTACGTCACCTTTAGCCCCTAAGTGAAGTAACGATGGCGCCAACACACAGTACACCTACAGGGACAGAGACAAGCTCCTAAGTGCTGGGGGGATTGTTGACTATCGATGCTGGTATCCCTTTATGTACAAAGGTCGGGTTGCTGACAGTAAAGACTTGACAAAAGGTCTACTTCGCGGAGACCTCCTAGTAAAAGTATGTCTTTTTACCATAGATATCTATTTCGCGCAGTAATTGAGAACTCACCGCCCAGGCCACCAATTACGTGCTCCACCGTCGCCCAGACGCACAACAGGGCGGACGCAACGTTGCAACCATCATTGGCGCCACTCAGGTTACCATTGAGCTGATCGCATATATTACAACATTGGTCAGTCTGTATTATGGAAAGGTATCCTCTGAGGCGCTCACGTTATCCATGCTAGATGCGCTTTGTCCTCTCATCCGAACCGCGGATCGACGGGGGCTTTGACTCGTATGCATTTTACAGCCATATCGTGAGCAGCATGCGTGAAATGGACCTCGGATGGGTTGAAGATCTTCTCGGGTGGTGGGACAAGTACGTTCAGACTCTGTACTTGATAAGAGATAAGCTATCTACTCACAACGTGTTCAAATACCCAGTCAGGTTTTTCCCGAACAGCACAAATCACGGTCGACGATTTTCCCTGGGGATACCTTTGCAAGTATCAAGCGTCAGGTACAGAGAGCAAGATCTCATGAACAGCAAGAGTCACCTGGTGATGTGGACGGCGACGAGATCCACTCGACAGCACAGCAACAAGATCGACAGGAACCAATGCAGGCTTCCACTTCAAGAAAACGAAATACAACGGCCGCTGGCTTTGAAAGGGAGCCAAGAGTTTTAAGTGAGGAAGCTGCTGGATCCGACAATGAGAATGACCAACCTCGACCGGCAAAGGCGGCAAAGCCTGCACGAATAAAACTGAGGATTCAGGAGCCCGATGAGGAGGATGACGAGCGGGATGGCGAGCGGGATGGCGAGGAAGACCATGAGCGGGAGAGGCAGAGACTGAGGGAGAGGGAGAGGGAGAGGGAGAAGGAGAAGGAGAAGGAGAAGAGGGAGAGGGAGCGGAAGCGGGAGGATCCAAGAGCACCAGTGCGGAGGTCCCAGCGCAACACGCGGTCACCTTCGGCACCGAGGCGTTCTCCGTCTCAGGATCACTCCTCCGAGTCGATTCGGGTTTCACAGCCTCGGGCTAAGAATTCAACTGCAAATAAACCGAAGGCACCTGAAAAACGAAGGTAGACCGTTGTTTAGCTTTCTAGCAACTACTTGTTACCTCGTCGATCGAATAGACTTTCCGCTCGCGCGAGACCCAAACTGCAAACTATCACATTGCTCGTAAATCTGGACGAAAAAAGCCATCCATGCATAATATTCAGAAATACGAGACAGGTCTGATCACTCCTATACACGGGCTTCAAGGCTGGCTGGGGCTGATCAGTGGTGAACAGATCCCATCAGCCCCTCGCATCTGGTCCGGCCTTAGAAGCCAATCCGCACCCGACCATGGCCTAATTCAAAATGAGGTCGCTTATCACTACACAACTGTCCTCGAAAAGTTTGGGGGTATATCTTATTTCCTCTTACTGCCTTAGGATGGCTGGCCCACCCTGGTAAGGCCGCATCCGCTTTGGCGGAATTTGCTGATGATCGCGCGCGCGATACCCGTCCAAATGACCCCAGCAAGTGCGTAGCGTTTCACCGAGCAGAGAGGGCTATTAATCTCCATCCAGCTTCGCAGCCGTTGGCCCAGTAGATTCTAAAACCAATAAATGGGCGGAGGGTTCAAACCTTTTCTACGGGTCCGTCTTAACGAAGATCTGGAGGCT